>SNQJ01S0163498.1:0-10921 GCA_010110895.2 Picea sitchensis | reverse complement strand
GGTATTCAAGAACAAGTACATATCATATGGCTCACTTGAAAATCACAAAGCAAGGCTCATGGAAAAAGGATTTTCTCAGAAAGAAGGTGTTGATTATGAGGTGTTCATTAAACTCATGTAAGAGGGTGGGTGTAAAAATTCACATCCCATAGTTATTGGGGGCAAGGGGTTGAAGTACAATCAAAATTGGGAAGAATGAGCAGTCATCTGGCTTGGGGGAAAACAAAATGTGTATGGCCAAAGAGGGGAGTTTTTACAGGCACATTTTTGCATGAAAAACAAACAGAGATTAAAGGAAAAGAGAACTAGAGTTGGAACAACCATGGAGGGCGAATTATGGAGAATTTTTGGAGCTAAATATTGAAGAGCCAAGTTTTTAGGACTAAAGAGTGAACTCTTGGGTGAGTTGCACTGTAACAACATGTGATTGTTGTTGTTTTCCTGGTATTTTTTCCTAGCAGTGAGTTCCTAGTAGTGAGATTCCTAGTTACCTATTCCAAAGCGACCTAGATAAATGAATATGATTCCCAATGGATCGAGAGAAGAGAAGGGTTACATTCCTTGAGTTGGGCAGGTCGTGAGGAAGAGATTTGGAGAAATTCAGGTTAGTTGTAGGAGAATGTTAGTGGGTTGTGGGATATCTGATATGTGTGTGGAATGTGAGAGACACCCTCTCTTTTTTGGATTCCTAGCCCCAACTCAGGGGTGATTTGTTGTTGAGATATAGAACAACAAGTCTATGGTTGGGTGGAATGTCCATCCCAAACAACTGGTTGCACAACTATTTTAAAAAGATAAGCGTTTATCTGTTTTTTGAGTTAATTTATGAGTTTAACCATTGTGCATTTTAGTCTATGAATGGAAATGATTTATATGTTGTTGTAAATGAGTTTATTTGTTGCATTCATGTCATTTTAACATGCTGTAGTTGCTTATAGTTATGGACATCCAAAAATAGTTAAATCCATGTATAATTCATAGTTGGTAAGGTACATGAGTTTAGTTAGCAGAAAAATTTCAAATTTATGTGTATTCCATGTAGTAATGTTCCTCAGTTAATATGGGCGACATTACATTATTCACTAGAAATGGCCTCCATACATAACAATACATAAGAAAATAACTATTATTATACCCCTTGGGTACCTCTCTAGGGACTCCATATTACCCCCTTAGGTATACTGCATATTTCCAATCATATCCACCTGAATTGCCAAAATTTTTCTTTCAACAAGGAACTTTTGTAGTGATTATGAAACTTAAACATAATCTAGAATTCCTACCACACCTCAACTTACAAATGTGTTTGTACATGCATCATTGTTTGGTTGAGTCGGCTAGAGAATGATCCAAGTACAAACTCTATTATGAATGGAAGTGTTGATGTTTCAAAATCACCTAGGTTTGTACTTCGATCATTCTTTGGGTTATCCAAGTACAAACTCAAGTGATTCTGGAATATAAGCAATTCCATTCACAATAGATTTTGTACTTGGATTATTCTTTGGATGACTCAAATAGAGAATGATAAAAGTACGAACACATTTGTAAATAAAGGTGTAGTAAGTCTTTTAGATTCAATTTGCATTTCATAATCACTTCAGAAGTTCCCCATTGAAAGTAAAATTTTGACTCAACCAAATCATTAATACAAGAAAATTTTGGTAGGTTAATCCCTTATCAAGATGAGATGAAAGGACTAATTATTTTGCTAAGATATATTGTCTTACATGTTATGTATTCATTGATGCACATAGAAAAATGAGTAAAAAAGGTGATGTACATGCTTGAAATTCACTTTTTGTAGGAAATAAATAAAGAGGATAATGCGATGAAGAGTTATTTCATAAGTACCCAATGTAATTATATATTTATTTCCCTATGCATTTTGATATGCAATCTTTGTCTCGAACTTCTATTTTTTTTCCCTTTGTATTCACATACCGATGCTTCATAATAGTATTTCTTGTGGTCACGAGTTTAAGATGAGCAATGGTGATGGTGCACAACTATTATAGCTTGTCAAAATTGATGATTCATCAATGTTGTTAGGCTACTATAACCATGAATTATCACCATTTCTAGGCTCAAACTCAAGACATCAGCAAACACTCCTCCACATTTGAATTGACATTGATTTCCACAAGGTAGAATTATATAATTGTGGGATGGGGGTTTCATAGTAAAATGTACCCCCTAAAATTTATATATTGATGCTTGTGCATTGATTTAATTCCATAAACATTGATTTATCAATGTCTATATGTTAGTACAATTTTACCAATCTAGATTTCCTAGTTACAGTTAATTGACATGTCAACTTCCCATCAAATTAACGATCCTCACTAATTGCATAAAATCAATGTTTTGAGGAGAGAATATTGTTAAAACATTATTGATATATTGACATTCTTAAATGTAGATATAACAAGGTTCTTACTAATGGGGATGTCAATACAATGACATCTACAAAACAATGTCAAATTCAAAGTAATTAAAGTAGGACGATTTTATTGAAAGGATTTATTTTGATTTGTAAACATCGAAACAATGTCATATAAATGCCACTTTTTGACTCATAATGAAATAATGATCCACACACACACACATTTTAGTTTTCATGGTAAACCTAATAGGATTCCCCCCTTTTCCCTAGAATATCTAGATGGAAGATGATGGATCAACTGCTAACTACAATAACAATGAGTAACCCTTAGGAGCTTGACCATATTTGAACTTGTGACCCTATGACTTGTGGCCTCCATATTGACACCATGCCTTGGGAAATTGGTTTAAATTATCGAGTTAATTCTTGGGGCTATATATGATGGAAGGTATAATCGATTGAGATAACCCTTGGGGATAATATTCTCTCTACAATTATGTGCATGTGTAAGTGTGTGTGTTCCATGAAAAAAATCATTAGGGAAACCCTCCATGCACTTCCTCACATTCCTTGAATGGTGTCTGTGGTAAATTCATTTGACAAACAACATGTATGACTAACCTTGAGGGACCTAGGTAGGATCAACCTTATGACCTCCTTAGCCAATATGGCTTTTGCATGGAAAGTAAAACCACTTAAGATAATCCTTGATGCTACACATGTGTAGATGCACATGCACATGCACATACAAAATACCAATTTGTGTTTTTTGTTTATTTTTATCTTGAGATATATCATAATCATAAAATATATAGGTCTTTGTTTATGATGTGAATTTTCATTTCCTTATCCATTTAGGAAAAAATCTATATACCGAGATCTACAAAAAAAAAACCACAAATTTTGTTTGATTATGTTAAAGCCCTTAAACCCTGCACCAACTCTTTACCTTGTAATTTGAGGGATTTGTTGGTTTTGATAATTAAAAAAAAAAAAATTAACATTAAAACGTATGCAAAAATAACCACACTCAAATACAAATTGTTCTCAACTATTATAAAAAACCGTTTCAATAAATTTAGGTACTAAATTGTTGTCTTATCGCAAGTACATGCAATATATTTTGAATAAAATGTAACATACCACTATTATAACAACTAGATATTTACATAGTCCTACAAAACTTCCATATATATATATATATATATATATATATATATATATATATTGTGAAAGATAATTTGTTTCCCTAGATTTCATCTTCTTACACCATATTAAATTAGTTGTTCAAGTACCTTGAATCATCCCTCCAAAACAACACATTGTTTTTTATCTAGATTTCCATTGCCACTAACGTGTTATCAATTCATGTATAAATGAAAAAATGACCTCCAAAACAACACATTGTTTTTTTATCTAGATTTCCATTGCCACTAACGTGTTATAAAATGACATAATTCCATCTTAACCTTGGATTTTTTAAGAGTCAAGAGATTTACACATGTGAGGTTTACATATAAGTTACTTTGTTCCCCCTTAGTGCTCAATAAATTTGAGGTTAATATGAATCTATGCTGATGTTAGATAAAAGGTAAAAGTTGTTCCCCTAGAACCATATACTAATCACTCTCAATGACCATTCAAATCTAATTTAACTTGTAGAAATATCCCTATTATAATCACCCTATGAAATATGAAATATTAGTAGGATCCACTAAGCCTCTCAATGAATCTTTTTTAATCCAAGGTGTCGCATCCCCACAACGTGTCTTACGATCATACACCTCTTGAGGGCGTGCAACACCATGAAATTTCTTACTTGGTTGCTTGGAAAAACCAAGGATACTTCATCCAGACTACGCCTCTTCACCTAGATCATACCCATACTCTATTCTAGGCTATCGACGAACCACACTCCTACTATAGTGCAACTATTGTATACTTATACAATCATTAAAAATTTAACACTTAGTCATATTTAAGAATACATCCATGAACATGAGAAGCCAAGAGAACAACAATGGAACAAATGAAAGATAAACACATAAATAGTGCGGGTGACATGAACCGTTCCTAACACCCAACTAAGTCTTTGTTATTGAAAAAAAATTACAATATGAGCTCTATTGGCTCAGTTTACAATTGGGCGGAGTCAAACGACTCACCTCAGCTCACCAAGACACTCATACATAGATTCGTCACCAAGACTCTCTGTTGCATCCATCTCCACAAACTCCTGTGGTGCACCTCATATGTGCCCTCGACTACAAACTTATTGTCTCTTCGTTTCCACAGAGTTCATAGATTTCAAATCTTCCTCACACATGCCTCCAACAAACCTCCATTTCCATACTTTGCCAAAATTATCCCAAAATAAGCTTGCCCAACTCTGTCCACTGAATCCACCTTAAGGTAGCACATGTCCTCCCAAGTGGAGTGAATTGGATCCTTAAGGGAGCTCACCCCTCTTCGTCTAATCCTGCCTCAGAACTATAGAGCTCCACTTAATCTACTCCAAGCTTCCTTCCTTGGTTGTGCACCCTTGTTCTCTTATAGGGACTTCAAAGGTCACTATCACGAATTGTCATTTCCTTTCGAGGTGTCGCGTCCCTTTGTGAACCCATGTGTCCAAATGAATCATCACACCCCTTCGCGGGCCCTGTCACCCAAACAAATAATCAGACCCCTTTGTGGATCTGGTCACCCAAACGAACCCATGTACTTCTCAACCATCGTGTCCCTTGGGATTGGTGTAACCCAACCATGGTGTGCCCCTCATGCCAGTGCACCCAATATCTTGGTCGCTTCATACTTGCATAGTTGGGAAAACTCCTTGGTGTGTTCACATGCTCAAGGCACCCACTTTCCCAAATTGGGTGTCAGAGCAACCCTAAGCTCCATCTCCTTGAGGACTTAGGCGAGGGTCTTTGCACCCATCTAACCGAAGACCTTACATCCTCCCCACCTCAAGTCATTTCCATACCTTGAAACATCCACAAAATACGCAATCTCCACGTCTTCTCCCAAACTTGTGCCTCTACTACAACTAATTCTGTTGGAAACACCAAGTTTCGTGCCAACTGAAAACCCTAAAATTTTCCAAAGTGGAAACCCCAAGTTTCCCTGCGAGGTGGAAACCCTAGGTTTCCAAAAACCAAACTATACTACACCCAACTCCACACAATCTGCTACCTGAGTCAATATGGCCACTTCATCCAACTTCAAGGATGAAAGTCACCGAACTCCAAGGATGAAAGTCACCCAACTATGCTGCATTGTCTTTCTATGATGTTGTTGCCTTGCTACTGCTTGGTTCTATTACTACTATCGCTTCCTGCTACAACATATTGATGCCCACTTTACTTTAAAATTTCTCTTAAGTGTTGAACTCCTCATGACTCACTGTTGTGATCATACTTCAACCAACTTTTCCATGTATATGCACATTGTGCGTCTCAAGTCCTATACTGGTTGGGTGATCAATCCAACTATCACATCGAAGTATTGAGATGTGCCTCCCCATGCTTGAACTTAGTCTTTTCTACAACATCTTTGTCACTCTGTCCAACTCTAAAGATTAAGGAAAGTGTCCATATTTTCCTCACTACTCCCCATGCTTGAACTTAGACTTTTCTACAACATCTTTGTCACTCTGTCCAACTCTAAATATTAAGGAAAGTGGCCATATTTTCCTCACTACAACTACCATCGCCCGATCTTCGTTAAGGAGATCATCTACAATGTCTAAGTGATGCACTTTGAACCTACTAGCGCATATATATTATTGACCCCCTTGTCATGCTACTATTCTCGTCCAAGCCATGAACTAGTTTAATGTCTGGTCAAACTGTCACACTCCTTGAGACTGCACATTGTGATGCACAAATTGGTCACTTCCTTTCTCAATTCAGTCCATCTGCATATTTCTCAAACCAAGGAAAGGTCGTCCCCCACCTTTCTACACTATGAATTCACCCTGAAAAAAATTCTTCTATGATAATTTGACTCCACTGTCCGCCTCATGGCATAGTTAGCCAATAGTTGCACCAATAATTGCATGTTCAGACTACCTTTGTCTCATTACGTCATCACTTTTCCATGCTACTATGTCTACCTCTCTATTCCTTGGAACAATTAGGCTTCACCCTCAACCATGCTACCTTAAAGCAAGATAAACACCCATGTCCAAGTAATCTCTTCATGCTACAATATTCATGTCCGCGCAATCCTCCAAATGAAGGAAACTCCTCAACTCACCTCCTTTCATCAAGTCACCTCTCCACAACTCAACATCTGTGATGAGTATGGCCAACATTCCTACACTCCTAAAACATTTGAATGAACTATCCAAAGTGATCCAAGTAGAATGAGTCACCTCAAAGAACTTCCATGCCTTAGGCATGTTTGCACTAATACTTCTGCTAACCTCAACCAATGACCCCATTGGATCTCCGAGTCATAAAAAAAATCATCCGCAAGTCACCAAGGTGCACTCTACCTCATCCAATGTCCCATACCAAAGGCGATTGAACACCACCCAAGTCACTTGGGTTGTGTTCTACCTATTTAGGTTTACTATGAACAATACTTGGTTGACTTCTTTAATGACTCCATCCATCCCTAGAATGAAATTACCTTTCACTTGCTGCAAGAATGAAAAATCTAGAATTTTCATCATGACTATCAAGTCATCGCATGACCCAAAAAATATGGATAAGGCACCAAACACCATGGTGCCTCATCCATCCTCTCAAACTCGACACATCCATACCTCACTACCTACTTCACTAAAACGACCTGTCCAACACACCTAATCAAAGAGTTAGGTGGATTCCTCAAGCCACCTCCACAACTGCATCCAAATCTGCCTCAGTCCGTCACAAGACTTGTCCAAGCAGGTCGCTCTGATATTTCCACACCTTCTCCCATCCAAGGTGTCCCAACTACCACATGACTTCTTCAAATCTGCATCACTTGAGTCACCCTGAATTCTGTTGGTTCTCATCGTGGAAACATATTGTACTTGAACCACCAAGTCACCCGACTTCCCTTCAAAGAACTCACTGTAAGAAACCAACTGTACCTTTCCAACGACATCCTCGGCTACACCCATAGTTCAAGTATGCTATCCTAGACTTGCACCTGCCTAGACAACTGACTCTCTACAATGAACTCTTCTCAATCACCATCCACAACTCCACAAACCTAGAAGACCTTTGCTACAATACAAGGCTGAGTCCATCCATCCACTTCATAAATCCATATAAGTACCAAACTTCACATGCAATCGATCAAACTCATCTCCAATGTCTTTCCATCTTCGCACCTTGACTACTTCCACTTCAAGGAACCATGCACCCACTGCTCGACTGCCAAGTCATACTTCTGCTTACAGAATGAACATGTAGCTCTGCAAAGAGTCACCTTGACAAAAGTTTGTGGTCAACCCACTCATCCATCAACCCAACTCAACTCAACTGCTGTTCCTGGTGATGCATGACACAAAGACGTCATGATGGAAACATGACAAACCATTGCATGCTATGGAGTTTCTATAGGTCACCCCAGGTCATCCAACACACCCAAGTGATTCACCTTGCTGCAACCCATAACTGCTCACTTTCACAATCACTTCTGCGATCACCCTCTATTCTTCTCTTCTGTGATAAATTTTGTGGTTAGGTCTATGACAAGTCATGCAAAAAATATTGCGTTCAACTGCCTTTCCCAATTACTCAGTTCCCCCAAAAAAATATGTGCCTATTCCCTCCAAAGTGTGCACAACATGTTCCACATTGACTTCCGTTACACATCAAACCAACTGAGTTTGTACCCAAATTGTCTCTACGATCAAGTCTATGAGAATTTTTGTGATGAACTCTGCGATGCCCACCTTGTCCAAGTGCTTCATTTCACCACAAACTCTAGTCTTATCTTGCACAAGGCGTGTGTCCAAACCATCCTTCCATCACACTGTCAACCAAACCTCTACCGTAAGTATGCTGCAAAGTTTTTGATGAACAAATTCGCTCCACCAAACCATTCACCAAGTGTGCGAATGTTCCCACTGAACCAAATTCACAACAAATTGCCTTCAAATTTTTCTCTAATACCATATATCATCGATATTGTGGTGAAGAGGTCACCAACCCTTCATCAAAATATGCAACGGATTAGATTTGATACCATCTGTCATGTCTCCATAGTGTACCTTACAATTTTACACCTCTTGAGGGCATGCGACACCGCGACGTTTCTCACTTGGATTCTTGACAACACCAAGGATACTTCATTTGAGCTACACCTCTTCACCTAGAACATACCCATACTCTGTTCTAGGCTACCAGTGAGTCACACTCGTACTCTAGTGCAACTCTTGTATACTTAGACAATCGTTAAAAAATTAACACTTAGCCATATTTAAGGATACATCCATGAACATGAGAAGCCAAGAGAACAACAATGGAACAAATGAAAGACAAACACATAAATAGTGCAGGTGAGACGAACCATTCCTAACACTGAGCTAAGTCTTTGTTATTGAAAAACAATTACAATATGAGCTCTATTGGTTCAGTTTACAATTGGGCGGAGTCAACTGACTCACCTAAGCTCACCAAGACACTCATACATTGATTCATCACTAAGAATCTCTATTGCAATTATCTCCAAAACCTCCTTTAGTGCACCTCAGAAGTTCCCTCGAATGCATACTTATTGTCTCTTCGTTTCCACAGAATTCATAGATTTCATATCTTCCTCACACATGCCTCCAACAGACCTGCATTTCCATACTTTGCCAAAATTCTTCCAAAAGAAGCTTTCCCAACTCTATCCACTGAATCCACCTCAAGGTATCATAATTCCTCCCAAGTGGAGTGACTTGGATCCTTAAGGGAGCTCACCCCTCTTCGTCTAATCCTGCCTCAAAACTACAAAGCTCCACTTACTCTACTCCAAGCTTCCTTCCTTGGTTTTGCACCCTCGTACTCTTATAGGGACTCCAAAGGTCACTATCATGAATTGTCGTTTCCTTTCAGGGTGTCGCACCCCTTTGTGAACCCATGTGTCCAAATGAATCATCATGCCCCTTCACGAGACCTGTCACCAAAACAAATAATCGCTCCCCTTTGTGGACCTAGTCGCCCAAACCAACCCATGTGCTTGTCAACCATTGTACCCCTTGCGACTAGTGCAACCCAACCGTGATGTGCCCTTCATGTCGGTGCACCCCAATATCTTGGTTGCTTCATACTTAGGAAAGCCCCTTGGCGTGTTCACATGCCCAAGGTACCCACTTTCCCAACTTGGGTGTTAGAGCAACCCCAAGCTCCATCCCCTTGAGGACTTGGGCGAGGGTCTCTGCGCCCATCTAACCAAAGAACTTACACTGTCCCCCCACCTCAAGTCATTTCCATCCCTTGAAACATCCACAAAACCTGCAATCTCCATGTATTCTCCCAAACTTGTGCCTCTACTACAACTAATTCTGTTGGAAACACCAAGTTTCGTGCCAATTGAAAACCCTAAAATTTTCCAAAGTGGAAACCCCAAGTTTCCCTGCGAAGTGGAAACCCTAGGTTTCCACAAACCAAACTATACTGCACCCAACTTCACACTATCTACTACCTGAGTCAATATGGTCACTTCATCCAACTCCAAGGATGAAAGTCACCCAACTCTGCTACACTGTCTTTCTATGATGTTGTTTCCTTGCTATTGTTCGGTTCTACTACTGCTATCACTTCCTGCTACAACAGATTGAGGCCCACTTTATTTTAAATTTTGTCCTAAGTGTTGAACTCCTCATGAATCATTGTTGTGATCATACTTCAACCAACTTTTCCATGTCTCTGCACATTGCGCCTCTCAAGTCCTATACTAGTTGGGTGATCAATCCAACTATCACATTGAAGTCTTGAGATGTGCCTCCCCATGCTTGAACTTAGTCTTTTCTACTGCATCTTTGTCACTCTATCCAACTCTAAAGACTAAGGAAAGTGTCCATATTTTCCTCACTACAACTACCATCACCAGATCTTCGTCAAGGAGATCATCTGCAATGTATAAGTGCTGCACTTTGAACCTACTAGAGAATCTATATTATTGACCCCCTTGTCATGCTGCTATTCTCGCCCAAGCCGTGAACTAGTTTAATGTCCGGTCCAACTGTCACACTCCTTGAGACTGCACACTGTCATGCACAAATTGGTCACTTCCTTTCGCAATTCATTCCATTTGCATATTTCTCAGACCAAGGCAAGGGCACACCCCACCTTGTTGAACTATGAAGTTACCTTGAAACAAAGTCTTCTACGATAAATTGACTCCACTGTCCACCTCATAGAATACTTAGCCAATAGTTTCACCAATATCTGCATGTCCAGACTATCTTTGCCTCATTACTTCATCACTTGTCCATGCTACTATGTCTACCTCTCTATTCCTTGGAACAATTAGGCTTCACCCTCAACCATGCTAACCTAAAGCAAGATAAACACCCATGTCCAAGTAATCTCTTCATGCTACAATCTT
>SNQJ01S0163497.1:2802-14436 GCA_010110895.2 Picea sitchensis | reverse complement strand
TTCTTGTAGTATCCTAATTTGCTTTTATCCATTAATTATTTATCACACCACATGTTCTCCTTAAATTTAGAAGTGATAATAATTTTAATATTATTGATATTCTGCATGATGGATTCTTCGTGTATTCCCCAACTATTTATCCAAGATTTGGCATATTTATGCCATCCCCACATGAGATTCTAGTGGTTTTGGATAGAGTTTGAAGTAATTTTGGGGAGCCTCTTGTCATTCAAAAAATAAAATTAAAAAACAAATAATATATATATATATATATAAACAAATATAAACAAAACAAATATAAAAAGAAAACACATAATAATAAATAAATAAATAAAAATGAGGTATGTGGTGTTAGAGGGCGACTCCTGAAATCGCCTTCTGATACCACATACCCCATTCCCTGCACCCAACAACCCACATTCCCTCCATGCCATACCTCCTCCCACACATGACCCTCACCCTCCACCCATCGCGTACCCTCCCCGCCCCTCCATTACACAGCCCAGGCTACTCCACAGGCTGTAGAACATAGGGGTGGGGAGGGTAGGGAATGGGTAGAGGGAGGGGGTCGCATGGGGGTTGCAACCCTCTCCATCCACCCATACCCTACCCTCTTGGCCCCTCCACTACGTATCATGCATGCTTTGCAAGACAAGTGTTGACCTATGAAGCGACGTAGGTTGCGTAGCAAAGGGGATGGGAGGGTAACAAATGGATGGAGGGTAGTGACTATGATGGGAAGGAGGCGGTGTTATTGCACAAGTTTTAGGTTGGGAAAATCCCTGACCAAACCAAAAAATGGTGACAACATTTAGAAGACCTACCCAATGTCACCTTAGGTTGGTATTCCCATCACTTTAGAGATGTTAGAATCACCTCAAGATGGAGAATTCTGGTGACCCTAGAGGAAATGAGATGGAAAGTAAATATATGAAGGGAAATCCCCCTATAAATCAATATAGAATATTTGGAAAGGCTTGTGAAAGAGTCTTGGTGGTAGACAATGGTTTCCAAGAGATAACAACACCTCCAAAAAATGACGTACCTCCTGAGACACAAGAACAAGTCGAATATATATGTATAATGATAGGTGGAAAAAAGATTTAGGATTGTTTTCCCTATTTGAAGTAGTAAACAATGATGTATATCAGCGATAAAATGACAATGATATCTGCAAAATATAGTTTCTTAAAGATTAACAAAAAGTACAAGTGATAAGCTACCAAATGACTAGTTTAGATCAAGAAGATAGCATTAAACTTTAGCAACAGTGTAAGTTTGTTGGAAACAAGTTATGCAGAAGTAATTATCATCCTTATGGCTATCAAAAAACATTTATTACAACAAATAAATCAACTGTCAAAGCTTGCCAATAATCCACCCAAAAGGTGCACTAGTCTTAGTAGATTACTATGTCAAACTTTTAGCAATTGTCCATGGTTGAATAACAAGTTATAAATGAATTTGTGTTAGGGTTTATGTATCCCTAATTATTGTAGATGATTTTTTATAACATCATCAAGAAATACTTATCCAATTAATATGCCCTAGTGGCTATGACAATCCTAGAACATCAAGAAGAGATTGCAATTTAAACAATTTTATTATCTTGTGTTTTCATGTATCCCAATGCAACAATTTTATTTATACAATGAAAATTTTAAATGATTAGTTTTTTAACTATTTTTCTATGGAGGCAAAGAATTATTCAACTATACTAATTCCTTGGGGGTGTAAACCCTCTTACTCCCCAAGGAAAGTAAAGCTAACTAGGAAGTGCTAGGAGGGTGTAAGCCATTTTACTTCTCCTAGCACTACCTTAAGCAACAAGTTATTTCCAAAAAAATATTGATGAGCTTAGTGGTGTTGTATTCACTTATACTCCCTAATAAATTCAGCTAGTTAACCTTGCAACCAAGAAAAATATATCATAAAAAGATAAAACCCTTCACCTAGAGCAAGAATTTACAAGAGAAACCTCCACTTTACTAAGATTTATCCACAAATATGTAAGATAAATAGTCCATAAGAGGTAGTGCATCATTTCCTTCCACCAATAGAAAATTAAACCATGAAAAACGTAAAAGAGAGAGAAGATTCCCAAGAGCAGTGAAAATTTCAGTCAAGTACTTCTCACAATGGGAGCGTTTTTTTTTTTAAATAAGATTCAAATGATCTCTATTGATACAAAATGTTTAAAACATAGTTTTTCCATGTATGTTAAGGTAAAAATTAAGATAAGGAGTCAACAAAAATTATCTTACCCCTTTGCAAAAATAATAATATTCAACTTTTACTTTGCACATGAAATAAAAAAATCTGAGTAAGACGTCACCCATCTAGGGAGACATGTTTACACTTTTCCAAGTTGTTGGAGAAGAAGGTGGAGGTAGTTGGGGCTCCCAGAGCCTCCTCTTCATGCATCATGGTCTCTTCCTTCAATCAATGCCTCATCTATTCAAATCATTCCAAGTTTTAATGAGAAATAACTCCATCACCGCCAACCCTAGCCCTAGGTGACGTCAAGCCCCAAAGAGTGACGTTTTTCCCCTCCTAGGAAAATTGTTTGGCATGTGAGGGATAAGAGAGGTCCACCAAGGTGTATTATAGGCCTACAAAGGAAATCCATCATGATCCAACATGTGTTCCCTTGGCATCCAACATGTGGGATTCAAGCCCCATGGAAGCGCAAGGTAGGCTTGTTCTCCCAAAATCGGTCACTAAACAAGGCCCTGGAAAACATATAGGTATGTCCTCCAAGGATATCAAATATAAATATCATGGAAAGTGAAAACCAAAATTAATAAACAAGGAAGCTAAGAATGTGCATTAAAACTACCTCATCAAATTAAACAAGTGCTCAAAAACCCTATACAATTGACAAAGTTTAGGTATGCGGGGGGGTGTCATGAAAGTCCTATTAGGTAGACCAAAACCCTCAAGTAGAGGATGCTCCCAAGGGTGCCACTTCAAGGTCACGTAGTCAATGATGAGGTATATAGGGGTTTAGAATTTATAGTTCAATGAGTTTCATGACATACAATACCTCGTATTATCACATTTATGGGTGGCATTGTAGAGGGTGTGTTGCACCTTCGTCTTCAATGCAACCTTTTTCCAAGCCCAATTATTTCCATTTATTAATTAATTAATTATCCAAACATGTGTCCACTCCCAATAGTGAATCGATTATCTTGGGTGGTAGTAACACAATGTCACTTGAAATAAGAGGTCCACAAAGTTCCATTGGGGTAGCCATCAATGCATTATAATGCTCTAGTGTTAGTCTTTCTTTCAAGTGAGATATTTCTTATGTGTTTGATATTTTGCAAGGCTTCAATTATTTTGAGAGAGGCATTTCATCGTTCTCAAGACCTTTCTAGGTGAGCATATAGAAGGTTTATATTTTAGTCTTTCATCTTTTTCCATCCACCATCCCCCTAAGCCTTCAACCCCTTATTCCCATGAAATGAGGTACATTTCCTTCTTGGGTCACTAAAGTGAGAGGGCCTAGAAGAGGGCAATGTGATGGGAAATAAAATGAACATAAAGTCATAATTATGGTCGGGAATGGTATGGTGACCCCTCAAGGGACCCCAAGTTGCACCCCTTCCCCAAAAGTTGGCCACTTACTAGGAAATCGATGAAACTCACCAAGGTGAAACATGGTCAAAAGCATAATGTCCAATAATACATTATATAATCAAAAGCAACTTCAATACAACATCCTTAAATGCATCAAATATTGGGGTTATTGCCTGCTAAAATAATTGACTTGTATTGCATGGAGCAAGACCCACGTGCGTTCCAGAAGCTAGTTGGTGTGGTGGATTCCCTAATGATGGATCCAAAGTGTGGTGGTAGATCGGTGTTCCATATGTGCAAGTGGACACTGCTAGTCATGTGGTCTCTTGACACTTCATCTCTATAACCTAAGGGCCTCGAGACATCATCTCCTTAGTTATCCCCCAAAATAGAGATAATATGAAGCATATATGGGGTGCATGGGTTGTTGGGTGGGCACAATGGGGTATGTGGTCTCTGGGGGAAATTCTGGGAATTTCCCTTCATCACAACATACCCCATTTATATTTATATTTTTAGTTTATTATGTGTTTTTCCTAATTTTGTTTTGTTTTTATTTATTTATTAAAATTTCTTTTTTTTCAAATTTCAATTTTTCAATGTATTTTTTTTATTTATGATTTTTTTAATAATTTACAATGTAATTTTTTTAACTTTTGTCTTTTAATTTTTAATTTTTTTTTTATCTTTTATTATTTTTATATTTTCATAATTGAATTGTCTAATTTTATTTTATAACTTTTTTTTCATTTTTATTTTTTATTTTTTAAACAATATTTTTTTAATTCTTTTATTTTTTTTTCATTTTGAATTAAATGTACTTTTTTTTTATAGTTTTATTATTTCCTTCTCTAAAATTTTGTTTTATTTCTCTATGTTTTCCATTTTTTCTTTTCTAAATTTAATGTTTTATTAATTTTTCCATCTTTTTAAAAATATGTTATGTTTTTCTAATTCAAAGTGCTAGTTTTTTTTTATGATTTTTTTTTTGGATTTTTTTACCTTTATATTTATTATTTATTTTTATTATTATTATTATTTTCTTTTTTCCATGATTTTGTTTACAATAGTGTTAGTTTTTCATGTCATGGTCTCGAAAGCATTACAAATTTAAGGCTAAAAAAATAAAGAAACAAATCTACTACTTTTAGCACCATATTTTGATTCATAGGTTGATTTCATTGTTTTAGTTCACAACAATGTTGGTTTCCAAGTCCATGGTCTGAAACAAGTTGTAATGTTAACCCCGAACAAAAGGGAGTGCAACTCCTCACACACCTTTTCATTTTGGGGGTGGATTTTAAGGTTTTTGTTTGGAAAAATATTGGTTATGGAAGCCATGATTTCAACCAAGCTATAATTTTAAACCCCCCCACGAAATAAGGGGTGATGGTGGGAGCATTATGTTTTTTTCAAAGGTTGCTTTTAAGGTTTTTGTTTGCAACTTTATAGAGATCTAAATTCTTGGTGGAAAAATGTGGTAATTATAACCCGAAAAAAAGGGTTGATTTCAAAAGCACCCTTCTTTGATCCAATAGTCAATTTGTTGTTTTTATGCAAAAATATGGGTATTTATAGTTAGATTTCTCACTTTCAAATCAGAATTCTCATTCATTCGGTAACATTGTTGTCATTATATGCATAGTAAAAAAGATCCCCATAATGTTTCCAATGATCCCACTTCCTATCATAATAAAAAATATGAAATGTGATGTCCATAACTTTGTGCCCTAGGGTACCATTATCTTCATCGAATGGATGGGTGGTGCAAATATTACAATCCTCAACCTTTTGGAGAGGAGAACTAAATGCATGGGGACTTCCCCTTTCAAGGTATTCCATGGAAGAACAAGGCGCTTCCTCAAAAATGTATTTTTGATGTGCTTGGTATTCAATGGATAAATGAGAAGAGTCTTCATTATTTTTTTATTCAAGTAGAGGTGAAATAAAATCTTCCATGCTTTCATCATATTTAAGAGGATATTGAGGAGCCTCTTCAACAATATTCTATTTGTTTATCACATTGTACATTTTCTTGATCCTTTAAACTATAGGTATCCACTGCTCATAATAATTAGGCCTCCATTGATTGAAAAAATCTTCAACAAAACCTAGAAAATATGATATTTATCATCTACCAAGATGTTCAAACCATTCCCTTCCATTCATTTTAATACTACATACAAGAAATTGTGTCAAAACATATTCATGAATAATGTTATTACCTAAAATGAATTACATGAATGATAATGTGTAGTATGACTAAATAATAACGTCCATGGAACTTTGTAATTGACCTCCCATGCACACTTGGGTGACTAAAAGGGAACCTTGGGATACTTGAGAAATGAATAGGAGCAAACAAATCATCCAGCTGATCCATTAGGATCCCCACAACNATAATAATTAGGCCTCCATTGATTGAAAAAATCTTCAACAAAACCTAGAAAATATGATATTTATCATCTACCAAGATGTTCAAACCATTCCCTTCCATTCATTTTAATACTACATACAAGAAATTGTGTCAAAACATATTCATGAATAATGTTATTACCTAAAATGAATTACATGAATGATAATGTGTAGTATGACTAAATAATAACGTCCATGGAACTTTGTAATTGACCTCCCATGCACACTTGGGTGACTAAAAGGGAACCTTGGGATACTTGAGAAATGAATAGGAGCAAACAAATCATCCAGCTGATCCATTAGGATCCCCACAACTAATCCAATAAGATAATATCAAATTATACTAAAAAAAAATTCACATCGAAGAGCTCATTGATATATTCCCAATGAAATTTGAATGAGGTCAATCTTAAACCGTATGCAAAATATATGTCCTACTGAAGCTAAATCCAAAAATGAAAAAAACCACATATGGTATAGTGTTCATGCCATATTGCTAAATAGACATATACAAAATTTCCATGTGATCCAATCACATTTTTACATTGCACAAATCAGAAATGAAGAAATGGGTTTGTTTTCGTTCAATATGTTTTCCAAAGACTTTTCATATCTGATTAAAAATTATGGAGATTGTTTTTTAAAACCAATGTTTACCCAAATCCCAAGTAAAATAGGATAATTCCATGGATGTAAATTTTAAAAACTATTTAAAATCTATTTTAAAACCTTTCACATATCATGCCAACGAAGAAATGCAATACATGGTCTACATTCCTTTTATCGTATCCTCAAGGGAAAAATATAGATGATGAAGGATATTCTTCATAATACGTTGAGGGCAAAGAAGATGATAAGCATACATTGTTGTTATAGCATCAATTTCCACCAAAAAGGCATTGATGGCATGTGTGTCTTTTTCCTTTTCCCATTTGCAAAAATTGATCCCCTTTCCTCCTCTGGATTCATCAAAAACAAACTTGACATGTGTTTTCCCTACTTGGTATGCAAGGCATGTACATACATGTGTTACTCCTCCTTTGGATTCATCAAAAACAAAATTGACATGTGTTTTCCCTACTTGGTATGCAAGGCATGTACATACATGTGTTACTCTATTGTAGGGAACACACACCTTAATGTTTCTCAAAAAAATAATAGTTTTTGTATTTTGGGGTGGGTTTCACTTGTCCCTCGGTTCCTAACCCCCTATCTCATGTATAAAATTGCTTGTAACCACTCCATCAACTTGGAGAGGGTATAAAATGAGCGTAAGGCTAGAGAAGAAGAAGAATCATACTTGAAGAAACATAATGTTGGTGCTTTCTTGCCTTGTCTGCAATCCCTCTTTCCCTTATTGTTGATTTACTTCCTCAGACCTAGAGACCCTTGTTTCTAGACTTCATTTCTCTTCATATATTGTCTAGAAGAATCACATTCATCTTCTTTGGATTTGCACGAGTATTGAAGTAAGGGGTACTATATATGGTCAATGGCATGGGTAGAGGGACTTTTCGTTGGGTTTTATAGCAATGCCCTAGTAGATATAGATGGTAACTAGCATTGTCGTGTTATTCATCAATAAGGAGACCTCTTTCATATCAATTATTTATTTCTTAATGTATAATGTTTATGTTTAAACATTCAAATTCTTAGAACACTAATTGATCTAATTTCTTTACTTCCAATCATTTTTATGAGAGTTAGTTATCATATAACTACCCATTTTTAGTTGTCATCTTAGTTGTTTGCAAGTGATCAAAGGGACTGTTTGGAAGGAGTTATGAAGCAAAAGGTTTCGATTCATGGGATCATCATTGAATGTAGGGAACCTTATATGATTCTCTCTTCCTTACTACTAGTTAGTTACTTGAGTTAGTTATTAGATCTTTTGATTACAATTCTAGGATTGAGTTAAGTATTTAAAGGTCATTGCTATGTTATGTATTTAACCCATAGCCATAGGGGAATTTATCTGTAACAAAAGTGGCAACCATACTGGGGATTGACTCCTTTGTGGGTTAGTTATAACTGCTAGCATTAGTTCTTTCCTATTTTTTAGGAATTGTTTGTCTTTAACCGAGTAGTTTAATGCTTGAGAGTCTTGCTTGTGCCTTGCTAGGACTTGTGGCCCTTTATTTCAGTATGTATGTAATATCCAAGGTTGTACACATGGAATATTATGTATAAATGTGTGTACGTATTCTTACTTATGAGATAGACACAAACACAAACATTTTTCTCTAGGCACAGTTGCATACATATCCTAAATAAGAGTTTTTCAACTCTTCTTAGCCTATATAGGGTTAAAGAATTGATTTTCTAAGATCTTTTAGGGTCCATTGTCTCGATGTAGCATGATGTTAGTTTCATAAATCATTCAAGTTAGTTAATTTTACAAGAAAAAGAAAAAAAAAAATAGTCAACTTCATTACTTTTTGCTCCAAATTTAGTTGGGTTGTGTGAAAGTTATTTTCTTGAATCTTCTTTGTAATGGGTTGTTCTGGTAGCCCTCCTTATAGTCTGCAAAAGTCAAAAGTCTCTGGTTTAGCGATGTCTAGCTCTCTACCTTACTCTTAAATTTTTTGTATAGAAAAAGAAGAATTGTACGTTTCTCACTTTAGTTTTTTTGCAATAAAAAGAATAAGAAGTTTGCTTCATTCTTTATTCTTTCAATATTTACCTTTTTATCATTGAAAATAAAATTTATTTCTAAGAATTGTTTATTCTCCTTCATGCATTGATTTCAAAAATTTTACTTGTATTCCTAAAAAATATTGAGTTTTTGTGAGTTTGGATCATAGTTTTGTTTTGAAGAACAAAATTTTATTTTTTCTTGTTTTGAACAATTGCATTGCATTGAAAGAAAGATTAAATTGATTTTTACATTGCATATAAAGTAAAATATTGGATTACTCATTTGGATTGAAAATGATTACATTGCATTTACAAGTGTTCTAGAAGCACCCTTTTTACATTGAAGTATAAGTTTGTTTTTATTAACAACAATGTTCTTAAAAGTTTCCAATTATACAAAGTCTCAAAAACATCGCTAGTTTCACGTCCACCAACCTTTGCATAAAAATACCTATAAAAATTAAAGTGTAATATAATAACAAGTAGACTTTTGTTTGTAGGTTTCAAAAACTAGTCCATTTTAGGGACTTGGATTAGGATTGGAGAGATAACTCTCCATGACCAATGAACAGTAATATAATTTTTACTTAGAGAGACTAAAATTCAATTTTTGTATAGGTATATCCAGGAGCCTCCTTTAAAAAAAGAGTTAAACACAAGGTCACATGAGGAGTAGTTGAGGAGATCACCCCTATGAGAGTTGGTCAAGCATAGAATATTGATCATATACAGGGGTTTTGTTAGTTCTTACACATTTCTAAGAGGTAGTGTTATCACGGATTGGGGTATAGATACCCTACCCACATGTTCGGTCCTGGCTTCCAACTATACCCTCTGGACCCCAACTATCAGTTGGTATATTTAGTATCCTTTCCTAGGTACCACAAAGGTGACTCTTGGGGGTTTTCTATAGTACCTAAAGAAAAGGTTATATCACACTTTTAGTACCCCTAGAAGCTGCACCACAAAGAAATAGTTTCTTGGAACAAGTACAACCATTATGTGGAGGTTGGAATAACTACGTCTAACTTCTTTTTTATTCGACTGCGAGACTTAATCAACCCATGCCATTTTTTGAAAGGGAATTTTTCCTAAGTTATTTGTACTTTAGTTTGAGGACCTAATCCATCTGAGCTAGTGTATTGAAGTAGTGTTTTGTGTGTATTATTTCCTTAGAATTGTTTTTTAGTGTTGTTCCTTTTTCATCTAGTATACCTCAAGATTTTAGTTGGTGGCTCTCTTGAATTGTTTATTTAAAGTGGATTTCTAACCACTTTGTTGGTCTCAAAGGGTCTAGGCCTTTCTTCGATAAGATTTAATTTTCCATTGTTTCCTCTAAGGAATCGACTAGACCAATCTGGTTGTTTTGTATTGACTAGTCCTATTGATAATTTGGAGACCAAGATTGCACAACTAAGCACTTTTGCACTAAAGGTTACATGTATCTCATATATCGAAGGGAAAGGCTCTCTTATACCTTGTAAACCTTCTTTAACTCGTATAGATGATCAATTTTTAGTTCATATTTAATATTTTGAGTCAGGTAACACTAACAACCAACATCTTTGGTGTTCTGTTATTGATAACATCTTGAATGTGTCATGGATAGGGGTCCCTTCAATGCCCACTTTGGCTATAATTGGGGGTGGGATTTGAGATCCCCAACCTTCTTCCCAGATGAATAATGGGGCTTAAGCCATGATGGTTTCTTTAGTCAGTAGTTCTATGTCACTAATTATTGGGTCCACTCAACATTTTAGTGAAAATCCATTTTCGTTGTTCATTTCTAGTGATTTTTTGTTTTAGATGTCATCTATAGACATGGTAAATGTCATGGATAGCTATTTATCAATAACTAAGAACCATGTAATGTACCTCAAATTTACTAACAAAAGAAAATTGTTGCTAGGTGCATTAAAACTTCTTTACTTTATTATACTTACCAATTTTCGACCAAAATTGTCTCTATCAGAATACGATGTAAGATTAAATGTATTTGTGAGAGACTAATACAAAGTGGTAAACCTTTCCATTAATATGTTCCTGTAACATCCCCAAAAATAGATTATTTTTAAGTCTGAAATTGCTTAGGAAATTATTTTCATTTTTGGTAAATTTGAAATTGGAAAATTATTGCCATTTATGGCAATTCTGAATTCTGAATTTAGTTTATTGTAATGGATGATTATGACTCTTGGGTAGAGATCTAGTTTGACCCAACTAACTACTTGAATATGACACTTGTATGAAACAAAATATTTTATATTTATTGTTGATGGAAAAATGGAACAGCCAGGTTAAAATCAGTTGACCATGACTCCATGAGTGGGGAACATGTTGGAACTACCTTAGGGATGATTGTTACAAGTGGAAAATTAAGAATTTGGCCATTGGCAGCCCCTGAAAATGAAGGATTTGGAAATATGAAAAAATTCCCAAAGGGGAAAAAGACCTAGGCACAAATGCTTCTGGCATATATAGCATATGGGAGGAGGCAGGACGTTGCCTAGTATGTTGGGGAAAATAATTATCTCTTGCTATTATGAACTTTGTTTTCTAAGTGTGAGGCAAGGAGAAGTTTTATGAAGTAGAAGGAATATAGCTAAGGAAGAGTTCTGGAGTTCTCCCTCATGGATTCATGGTCAGGGTAGGGGGTGAGTGGAGAAAGTAGATTTGGTTGTTTCGTTCTAAGGTTGGGAGGAACATGGTTGTTCCATTTGTTGTTCGGCAAATTGTTCAAATATGTCTACCTACTCCTTATCTGGTAAAATGTTATTTGAATTATTTGATTGATAGAATGCATCGGTTTAAATCCAAGTGAATTATTTTGTTTCATTAAAGTCTGTTGAAATGGGATGAACTGTAGGGTAAACCCTTACAGATTAACTATAGGCGTTGAGCATAAATTTTATTTGTATCTTGGATGAGTATGGAATTCAATTATGGAAATATTAGAGAATACACATGTATTAAAACTAAGATCTATATATATATAAT
>SNQJ01S0163496.1:0-21323 GCA_010110895.2 Picea sitchensis | reverse complement strand
AGCAAGCTAGCAAGAGATTGATTAGAGGATTAGTGCAAGACTGTATGGAGGATTGATGCTACAGCAGCAAGAGACAACGGCAAAGTCATCACATGTGGTAGACTTTCTTCATACATGAGCAAGTGTGTGTGTCAGAGATGGAATCCATCGAAAGGAGACTTATGACATCAAGGCTCAGGTTGTAAGTTTCACTTTCTATTGAATTAATACAACCATATGTTCCTTTCCCATAAAGATGATGTCATTTTATTACATAATTCCTTGATCATATGTATAGACTAGTCGTTGAATATCTTAACTTGTCTTTACTTCGATTGGTTCGTTTTGTTGTGATCTGGACGGGACGAGAGCATTGAGGCAAATCTTGTAACAACAGAGATATAAGGAAAGTGATCACAAGGTATGTCCATAATCCTTATCTCTCAGTTCATTCAATAGGCTAGTTCTAGGGAAAGTGTATTATTCTGTCTTGTTTTGTTCTAGATACCAGGTGGATCTAGGGAGATCGGTTAGTGTCCGCACCTACGGATTTATCCTATAACAATCTTTAGAAAAACCTCATAGAAATTCGAAGTGGCTTCTAGTGATGTTCCAAATCTTTACACCAGCATATGCAAGAACAGTACCAAACGTTTGTTTCAATAACTCCTCCAACTGCAATTTTTCTCTGCTGGCAGTGGTCTGACTAGGCTCGAAAAATTACTTCTCTGATGCGATCCTCATCATATATTCAATGAGTCATGATAAATTTGTATCCTGTAGTATGTTTTCAATGCTAACAAATTTCCAAATTCCAAACTTGGAACAAACTTACAGTAGAAAATATTCACATAATTGCCAATGCAATTATTCCTCTGAAAAACTATGACCACTTTAATTTCCGTCATAATCAAGCTCCGATGATGTATGTATAATTGAGTCACCCATGCGATGGTAGTGGCAACAATATGTGAATACGTTCAACCAACTATCCAACATCCAAATCCACCTATGTGAATGTTGTATATGACTGGAGTCCTGATTTCGGGCTTTCGGGTTTCTGGGAAACAAAGAAGTGGTTATTTAAAACCCTACGTCGGCCCAAACCCCGAAATAGATCCTGGATTTACATGTAATATCATTCTTGTTATTTATGGGCATGTGGCACACCTCTTTCGGGTCTCTTCGTGAGTCTTTCCTCCATGCGACTTAACGCTCGAACGGTTGGTGCGTTTCTTTGATCCCCACGTGAAAACTTGTCCTTGGAGTCTTGTGTGCGTGTATTGTGACTTGGCATGTAGCTTTATGGTGGATAGTTGGAGATCGGGACGTGAAGGATAGTGGAATCAATGAAAAGGGCTTGGCTTAAAATATATTTTTTCCAAACTTCAAAATAAAATATTAATTTTAAAATAATATATGGAAAGGGAAAAATTTATAGTTTGATTGTATAACTGACACTTTTCACAATGAAGGAATGTGAAGTAGGATAAAATGGGAGACCTTGGGAAACTTTTTAAAGCTTTGAGATCTTGACGGTAGAAACGTTTGGTGAAAATGGCGATAGATTTAGAGTTTTTATTGTGGCAGAAAGGTTGCACCGAATGGCGCAAGGGCTTAACGGTTACACAAGCTTACGCCAGGCGACAAGGTTCTGAAACAAAGTGGCATAACTAACATAAATTTTGGAGAAAGACACTCAGTTGAGAAATTTCCAACATTTGTTCCAACATAGGCTCCATCTAGGGATGGTGCTTTCTTGTAAAGTTCCAAGAACAGTAGACCACGTGCCTTCATCCATTGGGCGACCTGCAATCGTCCTTATCAAAGTATGAACCCTATCACTTTACTTGCGCCTTTTCGAAACAAAAATTGCTTAGCATTCATGGGTTATGGAGTCGTAATGCTTTAAAACCAAAACCAAAGTGAACTGGAAACATACTGAAAACCATTGTTGTACTCTAATGCTCAAATTCAAGCTTATTTATATACATCACCTACTCTGATTACTGAAAAATTCCCACTAAATCAAATGATACAAAAATGCCAATGAAGCCAATCCAATAACTGTCTGCTTATTTGAAATCTGCTCATGCCTTCTTTGAGCAAGATGAAGAAGGAAACTGACAACTCCCATCTGACATGTTGTTGATCCTGAATGTTCAAACTTTTCCTTGATTCCTCTAACAAAATATTTGTGACATAGCACACTTCTCCATTAAATGAATCTAAAAGGTCAACAAAAGGATCATGAAAAAATGCATGGTCCTGAGGTAAGTAATAAATTTCCTCTAGGATTCTTTGTTCCACATCATTGTGCTCAAAATCATCTGATCTGATATGCTCATGAAGACGGCTCATGAATTTTGGTTGAAGACCATCCTTCCTCCATGAAAAACCCGCAACAAACTGTTCCAAGGAAATGATCTTATAATCATCGGTGTACACATCATATCTGGGTACAACAGATAAATCTGAAGTGTTATCAATCAGAAAAATACTCGGGGTATCAACCATGACCAAATCTGATCCTTTCTCGGGCATGCTTTATATCTCATATTGATACTTCTCCACATCAAAATCTAAATCATTATTGAACACCAAACATTCTTCAGGATTGTTAAATATGACATCCACATATTTTTCATGAAACAAAACAAAGTCTACAAGCTGATCTTCTGGCAGGGAATCATCATCATAAATAGGTTCACTAAATTCCTGTATAGTTTCATGGTTGTCATCATTTAAAATCATATTTTCATTAATAATAGAATAATTTTCACTCACATATTCAGGACTGTGTGGATGTTGCAGATCTATGTAAGCAAGGGTTGCAACATAATTGTTCAGGATCGGATCTATCTCTTCTTCTGTTAAAGGAGGAGGTGGTCTGTGTAATTTTTGGATCAAGCAACTATTGTTTTCTTTCTCTTTTGTAAGTTGACCATGATGTTGAATATATTCTTCTTGAATATAATCACAAGAGCTATCATATTCTACTTCTTTATCAACCAACTCTTCTTCATACTGATTATCTTCATCGACTTGAGAAATTTCTCTTATTCCTTCCTCCTCTTTAAGAAGATTTGTTTGATCTTTTTGTCTTATGAATTTTATATTATAGAAATCTTCAAAAATTATTTTCGCTGAATAGATTCTTTTACACTGTTGATGAAAACGTATGTGAAAATATTTCAATGAAGGAATACTGGAATGGGGTAAAGATTTATACCAGAGTCTAGCATCTCTTTCCAACATAATTGTTCAGGATCGGATCTATCTCTTCTTCGTGTTAAAGGAGGAGGTGGTCTGTGTAATTTTGGATCAAGCAACTATTGTTTTCTTTCTCTTCTGCGGGTTGACCGTGATGTTGAATATATTCTTCTTGAATATAATCACAAGAGCTATCATATTCTATTTCTCTATCAACCAACTCTCTTCTTCATAATCGACATCATCGAATTTAGAAATTTATGTTATTCCTTCCTCTTCTTTAAGAAGATTTGTTTGATCTTTTTTCATGAATTTTATATTATAGAAATTCAAAACTATTTTCACCGAATAGATTCTTTTAATCGCTGATGAAACGTATGAAAATATTTCAATGAAGGAAAACTAGAATGGGGTAAAGATTTACACCAGAGTCTAGCATCTCTTTCAAACGAAAACATAAACAATTTCATGACATCTTCATGATGTACATTTAATTCATCCAGAGCTTGTGGAATTCTAACAAGTGTTGAGCAGATTGTCAGTCTTATGCCCTCCAAATTTGGGAAGGACATATTCCCAAATTTAAATGTCTAGAATAGTGTTTGGAAAACTATAACATTTGTAAATTCCAGAGGAGCAAACCCTTCAGCAATCCAAGTAGCGAACGAATTCAAAATTTTGAGACCAGTGGAGTCGCCAGTGAACCCTGTAGAGTCTTCGAACTAAGTTGTCGCCAGGTGAATGATCACAGTTAATTGAATGCCTATCCCATGTTCACCATAAAGGAATAGATCTAAAAATTTTATCTTGTGATCCTAGGGAATATATCTTCATTCCTCATTCCATAACTATGCGTTTAAAAATGTTGTCACAAGAGTTGGGTCTAGGGTTGTAATAGAGCCAAGACTGAGCACATTTTAAATGAAAATTAAGTTATCACTCTGAACTTGACTTGGGTTGCATGCAAGTAAATCTCGAGATAACCTCGAACCACTTTCGATTGGAAACTGCCCCTTCCAACCCCAGGATCTCTCTCGACATATGTCACAATAGGATATCCAATAAACTTAACAACGGGCAGATTTGTGGGTAACATAAAGTTTTGGGGTTTTAGGATTTGTGGTTGGACTGGGAAGATAGTCCATTGGGCATGGAGTCAAAAATGATCAGTTTCAAGTAATAAGAGTGTTTCCGCAATGGAAATCCATGGAACAGAAGCGAGGTAGAAGTTGATTACAGAAAGAAGGATTTATAAAAAGTATGGCAGAAGAATAAAGAGAAAACATATCAAAATGCAAGGAGCACTTAGCAATGAGTGAATCCCAACCATAAATCGCTGGAAAGATATGGTTGGGACAGAGCATCTAGTAAAGTATGAATTATGTACCTTTAAATATCTGTAAGAAAAACTTATAACCAGTCTTGCAATAGAGCATCTAACAAAAAGATGAATTCCATTACAAACACACATAAATCGAAGAAAATTAAAATAAAACCACGGAAATGATGTGAAACGTAGGGCAATAAGATATTCTCTCTCGCAAAACAAAATCACAAGAATCTCCGATATAGATAAACCATGTTCTCAAGATCAGCATTAAAAAATGAAAACAAAAGCCACATCCCATGAGTACTACTCCCATGTTTTCTTCCTCCCCGTCACCTTAACTTCTAATTCCCACATCCACCCTTTTATCCTTTTTCAATACCAGTTAGGGTTCTTTTGGCTAACTGGATTCTGTCAACATAATTTAGGATTAGGGTTGAGGTGGAATTCACAATAAAAATAATAACTTATTTCTATTTTTAAATAATGGCTTATGCTTATCCGTCTCTGTTCTTCATAGTATACCATTTCGTTCCATGCAAATATTGAGGTGGTATGCCCAATAATCTATGGTATTTCATGACAACTTTATGGAAAATGTTGAAGCACGAGACATGAGCCATAATTTATCACATCCTTAAACTCCATAGTCTGTCGGTTTAAATGGATTTACAACTCTTGTGCTAGCTTCAAGTATATACAAATAAATCAATTAGTTCACGATACTATCTCTCTGATTCCACATGTGAGTCATGACATTTGGTGCAAGATGACATTTGAACAACCGATTCAATTTCACCATCTTTAGCAGAACCTCATAGAAATTCAAAGTGGCTTCTGGTGATGTTCCAAATATTTACACCAGCATATGCAAGAACAATACCAAACGTTCATTTCAATAACTCCTCCAACTGCAATTTTTCTCTACTGGCAGTGGTGTGACTAGGCTCAGAAAATTACTTCTATGATGTGATGCTCATCATATATTCAATGATTCATGATAAAGTCATATCCTATAGTATGTTTTCAATGCTAACAAATTTCCAAATTCCAAACTTGGAACAAACTTACAATAGAAAATATTCACATAATTGCTAATGCAATTATTCCTTTGAAAACTACGACCACTTTAATTTTTTTCATAATCAAGCTCCGGTGATGTATGTATAATTGAGTCACCCATGCGATGGTAGTGGCAACAATATGTGAAGACGTTTAACCAACTATCCAGTGTCCAAATCCACCTCTGCGAATGATGTGTATGACTGGAATCCCAATTTCAGACTTTCGTGTTTCGGGGAAACAAAGAAGTGGTTATTTAAAACCCCACATCATCCAAATCCCTGAAATAGAACCCGGATTTACATGTAATACCACTCTTGCGATTTCTGGGCGTGTAGCACACCTCTTTCGGTTTTCTTCGTGAGTCTTTCCTCCATGCGACTTAAAGCTCGGACAGTTGGTGAGTTTCTTTGATCCCCACCTGAAAACCTCTCCTTGGAGTCTTATGTGCATATCTTGTGACTTGGCATGTATCTTTACGGTGCATAGTTGGAGATCGGGATGTGAAGGATAGTGGAATCAATGCAAAGGGCTTGGCTTAAAATATATTTTTTCCAAACTTCAAAATAAATATTAATTTTAAAATTCATAGCCAATTTTAAAATAATATATGGAAAGGGAAAAATTTATAGTTTGATTGTATAATTGATACTCTTCACAATGAAGGAATGCGAAGTAGGAAAAATGGGATACCTTGGGATAATTTTTAAAACTTTGAGATCTTGACGGTAGAAAAATTCAACGAAAATGGTGATAGATTTAGAGTTTTTATTGTGGCAGAAAGGTTGCGTCGAATGGCGTAAGGGATTAATGGTTACACAAGACTACATTAGGCGACAAGGTTCTGAAATGAAGTGGTGTAACTAACATAAATTTTGGAGAAAGACACCGAGTTGAGAAATTTCCAACATTTGTTCCAACAGAAGGCATGATAGAACCATTCTGAAAAGTGTGAACAATTCCAATAGAAGTTTTGATGTTTTAAGGTTTGAGGGTGAATGCCATAGGTGTAATAATTTTGGACATGTATCAAGAAAATGTCCAATGAAATTTCAGAAATATGTTGAACCTAATTACGCTAATCTGAAAGCTAGATGGTGGAAATAGAAAAGTGACCATTTAGAATATGAAAAATGCACTCTAGCTTTATAGGTTGATCATAAAATAAAATGGTGTATGGATAGTGGATGTTCAAAAAACATATGACATGAAGAAAACAAATATTTGGTTGCTACTGACAAGGCATATACAACTACTTTTGGTAATGAACAATCAACTAGGATAACTGGAAGAGGTACCATGTGTCCTAATAACAAAATATTATTGAAAAATGTTTCACTGTTGAGGGATATGGAACAATTTTTTATGTAAGCCAAACCAGGATAAAGGAATTATATGATTTTATTCTAAAAATTGTCAAATCAAATATGTCAAAACAAATCGGTTAGTTGGAACATCTACAAGAACACCAAACAACATTTACATGCTAGATGAGAAAAAGGAAAATTATTATCTTGGGAATGAAGATGAAAGTTGTCAGTGGCACAAAGGCTTGGGCATATTAACTTTCAAAATCTGATTCAATTAAACAAAAGGGAAGCTATAAGAGATTTACATGTCATGAAGAATCTTACCAATCCTATTTATAAACAAACATCAACATGGTAAACAAACTAGAGTTAGGTTTAAGACCAAAGAACACTCTACAAAAAAAAAATTGGAAATAGTACATGATGATGTCTATGGACCTATGACTCCACAACATGATTAAATGGTGAAAGATATTTTCTGTTATTTGTGGATGAATTTACTCAGATGACTTGGATGTTTCTGTTGAAAAAGAAGTCTTAAACATTCAATTGTTTTCAAATTCTCAAAGAATTGACTGAAAATGAAATTGACATGAAAATTAAATGCTTAAGATCAAACAATGGGTGAGAGTTTGTTTCTAAAGAATTCAATAATTATTGTGATGATAATGGTATCAAAAGACATTTTTATGTTACTGAACACCTCAACAAAATGGTGTTGTTGAAAGGAAAATAGGATTGTTATGGAGATGGCAAGAACAATGTTAAAATGAATCTAAACCGAGTAACATACTTTGGCCTCAAGTTGTCCATAATAATCGTTGTTCATATTCTGAATAGTAGATTGTTGAGAAATAACTATGAAAACACACCTTATCAGTTATGGAAAGGTAGGCCAGTAAGTGTAAAACACTTTAGAATATTTGGTAGTAAGTTTTACATAAAGAAATTTGATAAAAAATATGGAAAGTTGGATTCTAGAACTCCGATGAAGGTATTTTAGTTGGATATTCATGCTCAAGAAAAGCTTATAAGTGCTACAATTTCAGATTGAAGAAAGTTGTTGAAGCCATAGATGTTAAATTTGATGAATCTTCATTTTAAAAATCCAAAATTGAACAGAAAAATCATCAGATAAGGAATATATGACAAACTGAAAATGGAAGAGGAATCAATTGATATAGAGGAAACTAAATCACAAAAATGAAAACTGATTCCTACTTTGGTGCATGGGTCAACTCCATCTAAGAATCCAAACAAAAGGGTACAAATAAATCATCCCGAAGAGAAAATCATTGGTGATATAATGTAGGTGTTGAAACTAGAAGCAAAAGGCAAGAATCCAATTCAAATCAATTTAACATGTTTCATTACTCACTGCTTGAACCCAAGAATGCTGAAGAAGCAATCAATGATGAATACTGGATGAAAGAAATGAAAGAAGAGATTAGTCAAATAGAAAGAATGAGACATGGGAATTGGTTCCTAGGCCTTTAAATAAGAATGTTATTGAGGATAAATGGTCTCCCAAAAATAAACTATGAAGTTGTAACGCATTCAGAAATAAATCTAGAATCGGTTTGTAAAGGGTATCCACAGTAGAAGGCATAGATTATGGAGAAAATTTTTCATGTTGCAAGAATGGAACCATTAGGTCGATTTTAATATGCTAGTTCACACATTAAAAGTTTATCAAATTGGATGTTAAATTTGCATTTTTAAATGGTGAATTAGAGAAAGAAGTATACATGGAACAACCAAAATGGGTTTTAGGTGCAAGAAGCATAAAACCATGTTTACAGTGCTGCGCTTATATAATGTTAAGCTCCATTTGATATTCCAAGCTTGATAAATACTTAAAGCATCAAGGATACAGAAAAGGCAACACTAACAGTAATCTTTATATTAAAGAAGAACAAGATAGCTTGGTCATTGTTGAGATTTCTATGTAGATGATATTATTTCTTTTGGGAGCATAATGATGTCCTAGCAACATTTTGATGAAAGTATGCGTAATGAGCTCTGAGATGTCCTTGCTTGGTGAAATGAAATTTTTTCTTTATGCTTCAAATCACTCAATATGATGAAGGTATTTTCATTTATCAAACCAATTATTGAATGAAAATGATAAAGAAGCACCAAATGCGTGATTGTAAACTAGTTGGCAATCTCATGGTTACCGGATGTAAGTTAAGCCTAAAATGATGATTCAAAATGTTGAGAAGACAATGTACAAATGTATGATTGGCAGTCTTTTATATGTTACAACTACAAGGCCCAATGTTATGCATGAAGTTTTTCAAGTTGCTAGGTTTCAAGCCTCTCCTAAATCTTCTCATTTACTGCAAATAAAAGTGATCCCTATCTTAAGTGGGCAATGTGCAAGGGATATGGTATCCTAAGGGTAATCAAATTGATTTATATGCTTTCACTAATGCTGATTGGGTGTTGTGTTGATGACGGGAAGAGTACTAGTGGAACAACATTCTATCTTGGAGGATGTCTAGTGAGTTGGTCTAGCAAGAAACAATCAAAAATTTCCCTTTCTACTACTGAGGCATAATACATTGCAACTACAAATTGTTGCACTCGATTTCTCTGGATGAAACAAATGTTGTCAGAAATACACATTTATTATGATTCTCCCATTCCTATTTTCTATGACAACACTAGTGCCATTAGCATCTCTAAAACCTAGTTATGCATTCCAAAACGAAACATATTCCTATTAAATTTCATTTATCCGAGCAGGTTCTTCTTAAGTAATACTATTTGAGTATGTTGGTACCGGTAAAGAATCGATTGTTGATATCTTTACTAAGCCCCACCTAAAAATGCAATTTGAAATTCTCGTGATCAATTGGGGTTTGCCTTCCGTAATTATCTTCTTCTTATACCCTCGATTGTAGGTTTCCATGGTGCATATTTTAGCTCATATTAGAATTTGGCCCCTACAATACTCTTTTCCCCGGTTGGTTACGCTTTCTGCAATGCATTCATGTATTTTTATAGGGGATTCTTTTACGTTGTTTCATCCATTGTACAAAGTGGGGATATTTCCTTCTTTGGTATTTTGGCATTTGGCGACAGAGGTGAGTATGGATTGATCCTTTCCAACGATCTTATCAAAAAGGGGAGAAGATTAATTTTCCATCAATTCTAAAGGGGAGTTTGTTGGCCAGATTGCACATAGTGAATGGGCATTATTGCCATTGATGTCAAACTTCTCATTATTGCATTTATGAGTAAGAGTTTGATTTTCATTAGTTGGACTAGAAACTCAATTAACCAAATGAACAGGTGATCAAAGGCTTAGTTAAAGAGGCAAGGAAAAGTGCACTATAAGTTATATCACAAAAGCTCATATGTTAAGGAAGTTTTCCATAAGTGTAAGACAAAAGTTAACGCTGACAGCTACAACAACTAATGAAAACACTTCGTGGTGAACTTTCTGATCTTAGTAAGATAAAGATAAACATAGAGAGAACAAAGTGTGTTAAATAACTCGGTGATGGGTTTTTAAGAGAAAAATGCAGAGGTTCATTCAATGCCTTTGGAAATCAGCTTCATTTTCCGAAGAGAAAAACGCAAAGGTTCATTCAAGATTTTCCTGGAACATCTAGCCATTTGTCAAGAGAAAAAACGTAATGAAGTTCATTCACGCTTTTTCTTGAACTCGCTGCTCATTCAAGAGAAACACAGAGGTTCATTCACATATTTTCCTGGAACTCTGTTGCTCATTTTCCAAAGAAGAAAAAAGTAGAAGTTCATCTTCACGCTTTTCCGGAAATCTATTGATCATTTGATGGAAGGAAAACACAAGGGTAAATGTGTTATAGATCCAGAATAGAGGTATGAAATGCTTGATTGACTAAACAATTACATCTAAGGTATGTGCATTAAATAATTAAAGGTTGTCTTTGTAATTCAAACATACATTGAGGTCATTATTTATTGCAATGAAGTTATCTAGAGATTTGATTTCAACGTTTATAACAGAGTAAACATGAAAAGATTGAGCTGATCAATTTTTGCATTGACGAGGAACATATTTGTATTTGAGTAAGATGTGTGTTGGTTGAAAATGATAACAGGTTTGGCAAAGATGGGATTGATGGTTACAAGTTTGTTTTCACAGAAAGAAATTAACAAAAGGATATTGACATTTTAAGAAGAGTGTTTGAAACATGTTGAAGACAATACTAAAGGGAGGAAGGGAGGAGTTAGGGAGACTAACCATCTCATTACAAGTTGAAACTTCCATTCAAGTAGTAGAAGTTGTCTTTCAGTAAGTTCTGAAGATAAAGAGGTAGTAGCCCTCATCCTGAAAGTAGTTGCTCGACAAAATTTGATGTAACCGGCGGAAGCTTGCTTGCTTCTTTGGTTAATCCAAGAAGAAGAAGAGGTTTTCCCTATGGCTCTCATAAAATGTTCTTTGTGTCTCCGCCCATTTCATGATTGATGTTTCTACCAATTCATTTTCACTCAAGAAAATATTTAATAGGTTTTTAAGTCGCATTAAAGAAGTAATCAGTGGCAAAGAGATAAAAGTGAAAATTCAGCATACAATTGATTCACCCCCTCTTAGTTTCTCAACTTCAGCCAATAGCCTCCACATCCCTAACATTGCAAGGATCCTTTCCTGGGCTCCTCTATTATTTCCCTTTCCTTATCTACTGGTTTATTCCTAATTTGAGACGGAAACTTTTGTTGGTGTACACTCGCTATTGACCCTTTATGCATCATCCTTCCCAAAATTTTTGCGGGGGAAAGACTTGAACCCTTTCTTCTAGAAATTCTAGCCTACAAATCGTGAGGGAATTAGAGGAAAAAGAATTATCGGAGGTTAAGGAATGTGAAGATGTGAAGTGATGATAAAGGTGCTGAACCATCAAAATATTGATGATGGCGGAGGATACTACTACTATTTTGAAAGCGGCAACCACCATTGAAAGTGCAATCTTTAATATTAATTTAAGGTGACATTATTGAGGGCATGTGCCAGCCGATTCTAGAAAGGCACCGTTGTAACGTATTGAGCTGGAATATGTTAGCACCACAAGGCAAAGGAACATAAGGAAACAACTTTAATTAAGAACCATCAAAGGCAGGAGGAGAGCGTTAAGAGGAAGGAAATTTCATGGAAATGAAGGCGACCTTATAGCTATAGGCTACAGGATGAAACCGCCAAAGATAACCTCTTAGGAAAGATAGCAAGGGAGTGGTGACTAGTCTCAACTAAGGAATTCCATATTTAATTCATCCCTACTCAAGACAATGAACTAAATGGAGACAATCAAAGATGAATGGATTGAGGAAATAGGTGGTCAATAAGAGAAAATATAAGACAAGGAAGAGAGGAAACCCTTTCCCTAGGCATCTTAAGGATAGGGTAAAGAAGAGACATGAATAATAAAGGTGCCAGGATGTAGGATATGATTAGGGATCAGCCAGGAAAATGGAAGGGGAAGAAAAACAAGGAGAGTAGGTGTTACCCTAAGAATATCAAGGTGATAAATGGAGAGAAAGAGATGGGTAACACTACCTAGAAAGAACCATCAAATGGACAAGATAGTAGGATTGAGTTCCCTACGAATAAGGATAACAATTCTAGCCTAAGGGATATTGGATGAAAACGAGAAAGAAGGGGTAGATTCTATGGGTGAAGGAAGAGTGGAAGGAGGAAGGATTTATTGTAAAGTAAGAGGTTCCAACATAGGTAAAATACAAGGAAGAATGTCACATGGTCATTGAGGGATTGTGCGGAGGATTTAGCATTGCTAGAGACTTAACACCCAAACCATCCCAAGAAGAGAGAAGAAGGAGGATCCGAGAGAAGAATTGGGTCACATATCAATGAAGGTGTATCACGTCCAAATGGGATATGGGATCCACGACTAGGTTATTTATGAACCAACAATTAGTATTAATGTCTAACCAATATCAAGGGAGAGAAATAATGGCCCTATGTCCTAAATGAAGAGTCTCAAGTCAAGCACCAAAAGGAAAACCATGAATATTCTCAAGTTGTGTCATTGAAATCATCCTGAACCATGACATAGGACCTTTATAGGGTATATTTGGCCTACTAGAGGGATATGGATTCCATTATTAAACCAAAACAAAGGCCCTAAAAAATAACATGTTTTGGTTCCACACATCGCATAGTTATAGGGTACATCATGGTTAGGGTTTTGTATAACTTGAGTGGGATATGAGGAAAACCACACGATCTCTCACTTCAATGTCTTTAGCATAATATTTCTTTGACATGTGAGTGCTACTTTTATATGTGTTTCCTCTTACACCACATGTGGGTCTTGGGGCTAAGATGTAGCCATCACATGCAGAGACTAAGATAAACAAAATGGAGGCTAATATGTTAACAAAACATTCGTTATATTTTGTACTCGAATTCCATGGCATTGAATTCTTTTCTCTGTGAATCCCTAACATATGTATCACATAAATTGGAGGATTCATTTAATGATTTTACACATGGATCCTCCTCGAAAGTAGGGGCCCCTCCTTATCTCATCTTTCAAGCTTGGCCACTATTATCTCCTCATTCCCTCGGCATTGTCGAACCGGGTTCCGCTAGTGTTCCGATATCCCATCGCAAGTGATCTTTGCTCTAGAGGGGAGTGCCATGAATATTCGTGACAATTAGGGTGGTTGAGTTGGGTCAATTATTCCTTTTCTCCTGGCACGAAGCCTGACCGCTTAGTGTCTAGATATCCGATCATGAGTGATATCTTTTAGAGAGGGTTTTCTGGCATTCAAAGATAAATAGCTGTAGTGCAGTCGAGGAGAATGTAGTAATCTAGGGAGAAAGGGTGAAATCGTGAGCTAGGGAGCTAGAGCAATCAGGAGCTAGGGTGCATTCGGGAGACGAGAGCTAGGGCATGCAGTTGAGATATAATGATCTCAAGCCTTTGGGATATACTCTCGAGCAAGGGAAGTCTGGATATGGACTAGTCAATCGATTGTTACAATGGTTGAGCGCAGTCAAGATATGGAGCTCACACAAACCTATAGTTTTTGTTATATATTTTATATAATATATAAATTATAAATATATATTATATTATATATATTATATATTTATATATTATATTATATATTTATATATACTATGGACATATATATTATATATATATTTACATAATATATACATATATATTATACATTATATATAATATATATTTTATATATTTATAATTTATAATTTTGTCTCATATAAATATCTCCCATATGCATCATGAAATATTGTTAAAAAGTATTCACTGAAAAGGATGATTTACCTCTATGCATCAAGCTTGAGAGGTGCTACTACATGTTAGGATTAGGACTTTCACTTAGACCCACTAGGACTGGGAATAGAACTTAAAATTAAACTTAGAATAGCCCCAAGTCCCCATAGTTGGGGACCCATTTCATTTTATCTTTCATGGTCCATTCCTAGGGATTTATGGCATCACACATGCCCTATGTGATATAAAAATGGTCATTTCAAATACATTTGTAACATGAAGTATGGTTCTCATGATTTTCCAAGATGGAATGCTCTAGGGTCAAAGGACAAGGTACAAGATCATATAAATTTTCTAAGGGATGCATGGGCCATTCATCACAGTGATTTTTATGGTGATGATTAAACAATGAACGAAAAGAGGTATTTTTCATCACAAATATGACACACATACATTGTATATACAATGTAGAACTTGAAATAAAAATAAAGAAAGGATTATGGAAACTTAAAACTTTTTTCAAGCTATGTGTGTACTTTGAAAGAAAAATAGGGTTTATGGTTTATATGATGAATTGATGATGGAAACAAGTGGGTGTGTAAGTCAAATTTGAGTTCAAAAACCCTCCCATATCATTAATCCATGTGAATAGTCTATCCATGTCAAATATCAGTGCATACTAAAAAAAAATTAAAAACTTTCAACGTTGACCCCATTCATAGGTCACCATTGCCCATGTCTAGTCCTAGTACAATGTCTTTTCTTAGTTCCTTTTAAAATTCGTTCGACAGTACACACATTCCCGCATGTAATACTACAATGGCATATTTTTAATGTGTTTATTAAACAATGAATGAAAAGAGGGATTTTTCATCACAACTATGACACACATACATTGTATATACAATGTAGAACCTAAAAGAAAAATGAAGAACGGATGATGCAAATTACTTAAAACTTGTGTCAAGTTATTTGTGTACTTTGAAAGAAAAATATGGTTTATGGTTTACATGATGAATTGATGATGGAAACAAGTGGGTGTGTGAGTCAAATTTTATTCCATAAACCCTCCCATATCATTAAGGCGTGAAAATAGTCTATCCATGTCAAATTTTAGTGCATACAGAAATAGTTTGAAAAAAGTTCAACATTGGCCCCATTCACAGGTCACAGTTGCCCATGTCTAGTCCTAGTAAAATTTATATTCGTTGTTCCTTTTAAAATTCGTTTGACAATACACACATTCTCACATCTAGTACTGCAAGGACATATTTTTATGGTGTTGATTAAAAAATGAACAAAAGGAGGGATTTTTCATCACAACTATGACACACATACATTGTATATACAATGTAGAACCTGAAAGAAAAATGAAGAAAGGCTGCTGCAAATTACTTAAAACTTGTGCCAAGGTATTTGTGTACTTTGAAAGAAAAATAGGGTTTATGGTTTACATGATGAATTGATGATGGAAACAAGTGGGCGTGAGTCAAATTTGAGTCCAAAAACCCTCCCATATCATTAAGGCATGCAAATAGTCTATCCATGTCCAATTTCAGTGCATACATAAATAGTTTGAAAAACTTTCAATGTTGGCCCCATTCACAGGTCACGACTTCCCATGTCTAGTCCTAATACAATGTCTTTTCGTTGTTCCTTTTAAAATTTGTTCGACAGTACACGCGCTCCCACATCTAGTACTGAAAGGGCATATTTTTATGGTGTTGATTAAATAATGAACTAAAAAGAGGGATTTTTCATCATAACCATGGCACACATACATTGTATATACAATGTAGAACCTAAAAGAAAAATGAATAAAGGTTGATGAAAATTACTTAAATTTTTTGTCAACCAATTTGTGTACTTTGAAAGAAAAATAGGGTTTATGGTTTACATGATGAATTGATGATGAAAAAAAGTGGGTGTGTGAGTCAAATTTGAGTCCAGAAACCCTCCCATATCGTTAAGGCATGCAAATAGTCTATCCATGTAAAATTTCAGTGCATACAGAAATAGTTTGAAAAAATTTCAACGTTGGCCCCATTCACAAGTCATTGTTTCCCATGTCTAGTCCTAGTACAATGTATTTTTTTTGTTCCTTTTAAAATTTGTTCGACAGTACACGGGTTCATGCATCTAGTACTCCAAGAGCATATTTTTATGGTGTTGATTAAAAAATGAATGAAAAAGAGGGATTTTTCATCACAACTATGACACACATACATTGTATATACAATGTAGAACCTGAAAGAAAAATGAAGAAAGGATGATGCAAATTACTTAAAACTTGTGTCAACCAATTTGTGTACTTTGAAATAAAAATAGGTTTTATGGTGTTTTTCCAGAGTTTATACTTAAGGCTTGAAAGTATAAAGTCTAGGCATATGAAAATAAGAGGGTCTATGATATAAAGAAAGGAAGGACAACTCTTAAGGGAAAAAGAGCTATGGATGATTCATAAGTTGTCTTTGTCTAGATTCCAACTGTTCTTGGACACTGATGTCCTTCTCAACGGTTTCCCATGAACGTTCAAGTTCAACCCCGGTGGTAGCAGTTTTTAAGATGGTGTTAAAAAGAGTTAAAGTGATACTGGTCTGGTCTGTAAGATCGGGTTCGATATTGGGTTGTCTCGTAATAGGTACAGTCATGGAGGGAAAAGAGTTTTAAGACTTGTTGTTTTTTAGGTTGTTGTTTCTATTTAGATTATTTAAGAAAACATTCCCAAATTTTAAATTAATAGTATAACAAAATCAAAGGTTGTTTCACGTATTTGAGTTAAACTGAAAACCATGCATGAAATGAAATAAAACATAAAGTTGTGGAACAAGATGAGGCATCAACCAAGGAATAATCTCACTTTGTGACCGAAGAAGAAAATAAACAAGAAAAACTTTAATGAAGCATAAGATATAGAAATCTAAATAATTCATAGGTCTTGTACCTACTGATAGTCGATACAGAGGAAAAATTGTAAACGATTAGATGACTAAAATAATCAATCACCATAGTAGAGGTTGTACTAAATTGCAGTTAAGAATTTATCAAAGATATATAATAAATGATGTTAAATATGAAATAACAGAGGAACACATAACTCAAACTTGACGGGATCTGGAGTCTTCGATTTGCATTTGTATTAATTCTGGAAAATGAAAAATTTCTCTGCTACAATCGGCCAAGGAAAAAGTCCTGATGTATCATTCAAAATTGTATTTATACAAAGAAAATCATCAACCCTAGACGGTCGATAGTCTCCTAATCTCCTAGGTGCTAGCGGTTACAGAATACAAAATTCAAACCGTTTTGCTCGATTACTTTTTACTTTTCTACCAGTTGGAAAATGAGCACACATGTGTTGCTTCATCATTTCTTTGAAACGATTCATTCGCTCGATCCATAACATTCAATGCACCTGTCTAGAAACTACACCATAATAATGGAAGGTTCTATCGTATCCTTTTCTTCAAACATATACAACTTCCTCTAATTTTGGGCAGCCTGTCTTCAATCTTTCCCTTTTCAAACTTTTTCGACTGCAACTGTAGATTTGGATTTTTTAGCCACTTATCTATTTGGGTGATGTCAAGTTGTTTCAATTATGAAATCTTGAGTTGGGATTCATTCCAACTCTCCTTGATATGTAGTTGATGCCTTACAACATTGATCTATCCTAAAAGCCCAAGACAATCACCTTTACCAATGCCCAGTGTTTTTGTATGTAGCTGATCAAACACTTCTTCACATTCTTTCTTAACTTCTCTTTCCATTTTCCTACTTTCGGCAATATTGGTCTCCCATGATTTTAATATGATGTATCCCCTGATCTGTTCTTCTACAGTCATCTTTGGGATGGTTGGTACTTCCTCTCTAGCCGAAAACGCTACTGCCTTTTGAAAAGAAGCGCGAGTTGTTGTACCCTCTTTTTCCTTGAAAGAAATGTTATCCAGTGAGTGGCTTATTTCCAGGAAGTAGTTTTGAATGATTTCTATTTTAGAAATCATGTTTTGTTGTTCTGCTTGTAGTTTCTCATGCACCTCTAATACTTGGGCTTAAAATGTTGTTATATTCACAACTTGTCCTTAAATAGACTTCAACTCAACCTGTAGTTGTCTCACTAACTCTTCCTATCGAATAACCTTTACTTGACTCATTTGCATCTGCATTTTCACTTCCTCTAAACTAGCCTTCAACAATTGCATTTCCTTCTTGTCGGCAATTCTGGCATGTTCAACTCTTTGACTTACCTCCTCTCAAATATTATTTTATGTGTGCTTTAGTTGGTCCTGCAACTAAGCTATCATTTGATTTTTTATGTTTCAACCTTGTTTTCAGAGAGTCGACTGACAATAAATTGTTCATCGCCAAATCTCCCATAGAACCTGCTAATTCTGTGGCGAAATATTCCTCTTCTAGGTTATGCCCATCTACGAGCACTCTGTGTTTATTTACCATTGTGTCTCCTTTCAAATTCATTTCTTGTTTCCTTACTGCTTTCCTCTTCTTACTGAAAAAGTAATCAGAGGAAGGTATCTCTTCTCTAGAGATGGTAGTGAGGTCACTTACATATATGACTTCCAGATGAGGATTCCCAAAATTTGATTGTAAAGGAGTCAATGATGTAATAAGGCTACCCAACTCTGTAGATTGATTTTCTCCTACTATTTTAGGGATATCAGTAGGAATAGTTGATAATAAAGGAGGAATCATTTGACTCGACTTTGAAGGACTCTTGGATTTGTAACTCGTTTCAGACACTGGATTCTTTGATTGTGAAGCTTCTGCTTTCTGTGAAGACACTCCAGCATTCTCTGTATTTTCTTCTGCAGACCCTTTATCATGAGCCTCTGATCCGAAACCTGGGGGAGTACTTCCCTGAGATGGAGGAGGATTCGTTGATTCTCCCTGAAATATCTTCGGCAAACCACTTCGCATGTGCTTATGGAAATTCAGAAAGTTGGTCTGTAGGTCGGTTGATAATGCCTGAACTCTGTCTAATATTTCCTCATAATTTATGGCTCCCTTGAACATGTCGTCGCAAGCAGAAGCTTCATGTTCATAAATCTTCATATTGCAATGAGCAAGATCATTCCTTAAAATTTGATAAGGGACATGTTTTCTGAGTTCAATATATACCAACTTGATGTCTTCCAGTGCTGCAGCTTCAACCTTGGAATGACCCAAGTTAAGAAATGAACACTTCCCAATCTCTACAGGAAAAAGTGGCAAGAACTTCTTCTGAGATTCTTTTAATTCAGTGTCAATTCCACCTGTTAATATTTGGTAGGCCACCTCCCTCCACACCAGTCTGTCGGGAAGGAATTTCGGAAGTGCGTGAAGAGGAATCGAGCACCCGAAAACCCTGACATAAGAGAAACCCTCTTCAATAAACAAATCTTCTATCGCCTTGAGGTTTCCCACGATTGACTCTGAAATACGAGGGGGTGCATAACCATACAAAATTTGGTGCAAAGTTATCACCGGGTAGTGACAGATTTCATAAAAGAAATACTTAACATTCTCCTCCCATAGTTTATAATGATAAACATGAATGGGCTCCACACAGGCTGGGTTCCAGCTCCAATTCATCAAGGGGAAAGGAGTCATGTAACAGATAGCATCCATAATATATGCATACATGTAAAAAGATGCAGGTCAACCATTCGATTTTTCCGTTTGGTATTCTGCAATCTACTTAGTTAGATTATATGATAAAATTTTACCCTCGGTTAAAACTATAACCCTCGACTACTTCGTGTATAAGTGGCACCCATTCTGCAGGAAAATGGGTAGGGTTTTTCTTCCCGAAAAGTCTGCATAGCATCAAATCTATATAAACCATGTATTCGTTTAATGAATTTGTGGCATAACTTCCATGGGTATCAGCTCTAAATCTCATTGGAATTCCCCACCATTTTTTTTATTATAGCTGGATATGTTTGATCAAATTATGTACATTCCTTTCTTTGAAATTCTGCTACGAAATCGGCATTATAAATGTATTTAGAAGTAAGGGGTAGTTTATACATTACTTGTATGTGATCAGTTCTGAACGATCCGACGACAACCCCTTGGTTTTTTAGAATGCTCCTTGTCTGAATGTCGGTTTTCTCTAAAGTCTAGCTTATCATGTCATTGTATGGCATGAGTCTTAGTCGTGTGGCTATTTTGTGAAGCTCGGACTCTGCTATGTCTATGAGTTTATTTTCATTCCTTTCATTTCAAAAATCGTCGGGGCAATTCCTGATCTCATAGTCTAAAGTTTTGAAACTATGCCTCCAAGATTTGACTGAATCCATAGCATGTGGCGTAGTGTCGGATATAACATCTCCATCCGGATTCAAGCTCTCGCATGTCTCCTCATTCTTCTTAGGCACATTTTTGGGTGCCATGACATTTGTGCTAAAATGAAAACCTGTGGCAGAGAATAAATGTGTGAGTTATTCTGAGTGTAACTCGCTCCTAGTCTGAAATTAAGAATGAAATTCAAAATAACCAACCTTTATTTTCCTTTAACCAACATTTATTTCTCTTTAACCTGTATTAAATTTAGCGTACCGATACAGGCAATGAAAATTAAATGCTTTAATGGGAATGGTACACCTGGAGATACACACCTTATGTTAAAAATATATCTCCATTAATTTTTTATAGATACTACCACATATTGGCGATTCAAAACTAAGATTTTGAAAGGAATGTTTGTTGATTAAGGTTGGTTGTCATTGATGTCAACCCTTGAAGAAAGACCTGTAGCACAAAAATTTCGGTAATGGACCCAATATTGTTTGATGTAAATATGACTCATTATTGTTTTTTCATTGTTGATAAGAAGTAAATATGCATGAACTCCAAAGTGGTCCCCTTATGGTGAAAGCCCTCACGGGAAGACGCTTTGTGGAGTAAGAGAACCCATGCTTAATTGTGGAATAATGGGATGAAGGAAAGTGATTTTGTCAGGTAAAATATCCTAGATGGATAGTTCTTGTCATGTCTTTTCCAGTGGTATGTGGAACATCACATAATTTCTCACAGTTAGAGAGTTATGGCCATGAGAAGTTGGAGACCCTGGGTTTGGGTAATGGACCCAAGTTTGTTTGATGGGTAACGGTATGAGTTATGATATATTTTTAGATAATATTATTCTATATGGATAATACATGTCATTCCAGTTCTGGT
>SNQJ01S0163493.1:0-21324 GCA_010110895.2 Picea sitchensis | reverse complement strand
GTACACAAACAAGGTCATCTTCACATCTTCTTCATCATGACCCCCACAATATCTTTGCACAGACATCCGAAAATTCAGGATATGAGTTTTGGCACTTATAACATTGTTTCCCTGAAAGATAGGTAACGTGTCAATGGCTTTCTCACGAACTGTGTGAGGGGCACCTTGGATTGCTGCAAAGTTCAAAGGTCTCAAAAAGATACTCATTGTTACATTAGGAGTATTAGTGGGATTATTAACTATTGGTTGATTATTAGTTTGGAACAAGAATTGGATATCAGTGAGTGCTTCTTCCCCAAGACTTTCAAGTAGCCTTCTAGGAGCAAGGCGATTTAGTCTCCTCCTATAAACCTTTTCGGGTTTGGGAAAAGAATAAACCACTCCTTGTGAAGTGCTCCTAGTAGTATACTTGCTAGATTTTTTCAATGGAGTCGCCACTTGGAAATGAATCACACAAAGCTAACCAATGCAAGCTCAAAGAATTTTAGGGACTAAAAATTTTATTGTTTAGTTCTTAAAGAATCAAGTTAAAGTCGTTTTGACCAAAGACAAATGACTTATCCCCGGCAACAGTGCCAAAGATGTTGTCGTCCTTATACACACTTGCAAACATGAGCCAAGTCCTGCTCACTTAGTGTGTCCTTGGAGGCACAATGCCTAGGATCAAAGCCCACGCTGTCACTTTGGCTTGAACTGTTGAAATAATGTAACTGCGAAGAGCATTCTTATTATTTTGTTATTGGATTAAATCCCCATTGTATTATTGGATTAATCATGTTATTATTATTATTGGATTAAATCCCCATTGAAGTTAATCATGTCATTATTAATATTGTTATTAGATTAATCCCCATTGAGGATTAATCAAATTGATATTAATAAGGACCAAATCCCCTTTCTTGGATTGGTCATGGGACAATTACAAAGTGAAGAATAAATTATTTGGCGGTTATAATGAAAGGGCGAGAATTAATTAAGGGTGGTTTTACCTGGTAAATTACATTACGCGGATGGTGACTCTTCACCCCGTGCCATTGTTGTATAAATAAATAGGCTAGCACCTCACTTCTAGAACACACTTCACTTGCTCATTCTCTTATGAGGCAAAAGTACCAGTCCCTAAGTTAGGAGAGGAGAAGAAGGGTGGCGCATCTCTCGAGGACTTCATGTATTGGTTGAGTTATCTCTTGAACATTGTATAAGCTATGATAAGAAAGTTTTTCTTGGGTTTCTTCCCTAGAGGGTTCCCAAGATAAATGTTGTGTCTCTTGTGGATGTGTATTTCTCGATCTTGTTCTTATTATGCTCTTATCTTATGAAATGCAAAGAACTATAAATAATGGCATAAACATTAACATACCTCTTAGTCGACTTGCCTCCTAGTGAAGCCAGAGTCCCTAGTTCTAGATAAGATTTAGAGTTTAAGTTCTAGGAGTTGATTTTTAATTTGATAAGATTTGGGAGTCCTAACCTATGATACCAAAATGACAATGCAAGATGCAAGATTTTTATATGTCAAACCTTTCCCTAGGTCAACTAAGACTAGTGCCTAGGTTGGGCAAGGGTCAACTAAATGTAAGGGTGCTTCGTTACAATATGATTACAAAGATTTACAAAGAATAGTTATTCTTCAAAATTGTTAGATACAAGTTATTACAACAAAGAATGCTAGAAATACAATGATACAACACAACAAACTAACCACATTTTGTTTGGAGTAATAGGAATGAAGAAGATCAAGGCATTAGCATCATCAACACATTAAGCTTACCATCAACATTCACAATTCACAAGGATACTTGGAAGATTTAGAAATTTTAAGCACAGGTGTTCCACAATAATTAAGACACTTAGTTGATTAACCCCAAAGTATTACTTGTAGATTAGTTGATTAAGTTGCAGGTATTAAACCACAAGATGAATTAAATTAAACCAAGGTTTACTTGCTTAGTGAGTTAAGGGTTTTTTTTAGGATTTGAAAGGATTTTAATTACCTTTATTAGATGTTTCACCAAAACCTCCTCCCTCGATTGCCAAATGGATGTTGGATGCTCAAGAAGTAAAGCAACAAGGCCCACCTAGCTTCATGGGTCAGCCCTAAGAATTGAGGATTTACACACTACGGAAAGGGCCTTGGCGCACCATGAGACCGTCCCGGCCTAGCACCTTCCGTTGCCCTCCTCAATCCCGTTTTAGATGGTGAGATGGTGGTTTAAGGTACCCTATTAAGTATATATATCAATTGATTAGACTTTTAGGTGTATTAAAGAGGTGTTTTGATGACTTTTAGTTGCCTTAAATTGGTGATTTAATGTCAAAACCGAAACTTTATGAGCTTAAAAAGTGTGTTATTCAAGCATGAGAATGAAGAGCATTAACACATGTATAACTATAGAAAGCAAGCCGAATAACGATTTAGTTTGTCACCATTGATTAAACCATTAACATGAAGAGCTTGTTATGAAGAAATGCTAATGAAACAAGGGCAAGAACAACTTGTCAAAGTGAAAGAGAAGAAGCTCAAGCTTATTACCACTTATCTTATGATTAAAGCATTAAGAAAAAAAGCGTTAAGTGTAAAAGGAGGCAAACTTAGATGTGTGCCTACACTATCAGCTTATCCAACAACACATTAACTGTAGTGAAATGGCCTTAAAAATGTGATAGCATGAAAGGAAAACCACTTACTTAACCATTAAAGTGTTATCCACTTAAGTGTGTTGGATTAGAGCATGCAAAAAAAATAGATCTTGAAAGATATTATAACATGCAAGAGTAGATTTAAGAAAATGATTATGCCCCAAGGGTTTAGGCTAAGGATTAATATGTGAGATCTAGATCTAGAATATTTAAACCATTAAAGCATTAGGAAAGATCAATAACACATTACTTGTCCTAGCCTTACGAGTTTTGGGGTTTCTCTCCCAAGGTGTAGGCAATTATTTAGATTAGAAATCTTGAAAGAGAAATGGAAAGGCAAGATAAACTACTCAATGGCATAAGGTGGAGGCAAGCTACCATTATTGTGCCAAAGAGGTTGTGAGGAGAGCAAGCACAACACTATCAACAAGAATGCTAACAAATCCCCACGTCCTAGCTTAGAGATGACTTGGGAATGGAAAAACTTGAAAATAAAGCTAACCCTAAGCTCATACGTGGGAGGTAGGCCATACCAATTCTCCTTAAAGCTTATGAGTTACTAAAAATCAGCAAAATGAATAGATCTATGCACAATGAGCTAGAAAATTGAAGAGAAAGGTTGAGAATGTTACCACTTGAAGAGAAGGGTCTTGGAGTGTTGTGTGTGGATGATTTAGGAGCAACATAACCCCCTCAACCTATTGAAAACCGGCAAAAACCAGCAAATAGCTGGCTGGAAAAACACAACCAACAATGTGAGAAAAATTTATGTTTTAAATTTTTCTCCCATTAAAAGCCTGATAAAAATAGTGACCAATCTACTATGTTAGGCTAGCTAAAATATTATATGAAGTGAACAACAATATAAGAATGAGCAAGAAGGAGAAAGAAGGAGTTTTAATGTGCTTGAGGGAGGACACTTCCTTGAGGCATTCCCAACAAAACCCTCAAAGCCAAACCTGCAAAACTTGACAAGATAATATGCATACAGAAGATAATATGGCTGAAATGTATATCAAAATGAAATACTTGCACCTTGTTAGCAAACCCACATATATAGATCCACAATAATACTAGTTGTGCTAGATCTACCCAAGTAAAACACTTTACCCAGAATCTACTCTATGCATTCATCATACCAAATTCATGTACCTCATGTGTAGCAAGAACAAGAATACTTGTTCTTCCGATATCCTCCAAAGTTTCTCTTTTATTACACAAAAATAGATCTTGGAGAAATGCTTGCTCCAAACCCTGAGCCAAAGAATGGATGAAGATGGACAAGAAAGAGAGAGTGGTGAAAATCAAGTAGCATGTAATAGCTCAAGATATGGCGAGGAGGGAGTGCGAAAAGGGATCTATTTATACTTGGAGAAGCAAACCTACCTCTCTGGATCAATGCCAAGTGTCCACCACCAAGCACAAGATGAGATCCCAAGGAGGGGGGTGCACCATCTAGGGTTTCAAGCATGGATCAAGAATTGGATGAGTGAGGGAGGTGTTGGGATCAAGCAAAAGTGGAGGCTAGGAAAGTGCCAGAAGAGGAGAAGCCCCAACTCATTAAAATGGTATTGCAATTCTCAAGAGGCCAGTCTTCTAGTAGAGATTGCACCATCTAGGGTTTGGGCTAGGAATGGAAGAGGTGTGAAACTCTTGGTCATTTTTGGTGCGAAAATTGGTTCCCTTTCGGGAATTGACCCTTGTATGGAACCCTGGGGGATTGTTGTTGAGTCCTCTCTGGGTTGACAATCCTATTCATCATTAGCTCTTGGGTTTTTACCATGCCATGTCTGATGAGTTTGACTTTAAGCTAGTGCTAATGTCTGAAGTAGGTTCATCATTGTGGACTATCTTAGGCTTGGTATCCATTCTGACTCTTGGGGTTGAAAGGTTCAACTTTGGATGATGAAAGGTTGTCTTTGATCCTTGTGGCTACTTCTTGGAGCTTCTTACTTAGATGCGTTTAGAGAGTTTTATCTAGGGAGATACCCTAGTTGAACTGTAAAGGCTTTGGTATAGATGAAGAAGGAAACTAGGAGAAGATTGATGACTCCTTGTCTTGCAACAAGGGTTCAAACATTTGTGGAATTCTCTAATGGTCTCATTCTCTTGTTTCCAAAGGTTGACATTAGTGACATGTTGGGGTCTTCCTTGACCTCCATCTTTTGAGGAAGACTTCCTCTAACCTATCCATGGTTTTAATACCACCATATGGAAGTCTTAGGTACCAACACCTTGAAGAATCAAAGAGGGTAGCGAAGAACAACTTCATGACCAAATCTTCATCATTGTCACTAATGGGATGAAGTTGGAAGAATGCCCAAGAGATTGTATGATTCTCGACACTGACTATATCATTTCCAGTGAATTTAGGCAACCATTTTTTCATACTTGGGGGCATTTTCCTAGGGTATCCAGTCTGTCATGTCAAGCGGTTTGAAAAGCTTGGATGACCATTGTCTTTGGTTATTGGCTTAGTTTGGAATGATGGTCACGAGTTTCCATGCTAGACATTGTGTTTAAGGAAGATTGCCTCCAAACAATAATTTCACTATAGGAGAGTTTCGAGGAGGCTTTCTTCTAAAGGATTAGGGAGGTTTGGTATACCTGTGTGGATTAGATGTGGATAATTTTCTTGAAATTATCAGGCAATAAAGGAATCACCCTTGGTAAAATTAGCGGTAAGCTTGTAAGAGAAAAGTTCTTTGGATTAAGACTTACCAAAAAGTGTGGTTTGAGGAATATTGACTTTCGGTGTTCCCCGACCTTGGCCAAAATGTTAACGCTAATTTATTAGCTGATAGGAAAGAAATTGAAGTAGCAGTTATCCTATCCTTTGTCACCTCGATAGGATTCCTCTTTCTATTTAGGTTAGTAGGCCGGAGGCGTCCCGGTGACCCTAGAGGGTTTGAGAAGGCAAAGTCAAAGTGGTTAGAATAAGATCCCCTCTCACAAGTCACTGCTTGTCCAGAGGAGTCGGGTTTTATAACTTGATGAAGTGAATGATATATCAAAGTGTACACACTTAAGAAAAACGAAACTATATATATTTGCAAGTACAACTTGCTGGTTAACACTTCCTTAAAACCACAGGACTTTCTCAGATAAAGCAATTGGTTGATAATGATGAAGTAAGCAGAAAATTATAACAGCAATATTTATGAGGCAATACTTCACAATGAGTGCCTTGAAACAACTTCAAAATGGCTGAGAATAATTAACCATTAACATCATAATACTAGCATTTATTAGAAGCAAATAAATGCTAGTACATTAATCAACCTTTTCAATTTATTTTAGAAGATTTTAATGTTGTAATTAATGGTTGTAGCTTACTTTAGTAGGGAGGCAATAATGTTAGTAGGTTAGGCTATTCTAGTGTTAGAAGTGGTTAGTAGAAAGAAAGCTTAGTGTGTAGGTTTTGATGGTTGTTTGATCAATCACTCAACAAAGAAGACTTAGACTAGTGCTTTGGGGCAAAATGGAGTCAATGATGTGAGAAAATGTTGAAGAGATATCATGGGCCATTGGGAGAGTTAAAGACAAGAGAGATTAATAGATGAAGTGTTGGTAACCCAAGACTCCAACTATCAAACCCTAGAAACTAGCTACTAAGGTGTAGGTAACCCTAGGCCTTGGTAGGTTTTCCTCCCTCTTTAACTCAATGATGGAGAAAAAAATGGCTAAGATGAAGCAAAAAGCGGCTAGATGGAAACCAAATAACACTAGAGGTGTTGCAACTGGCAAGACCACAGCAAATGTGAAAAATGGGCCTCTTGACAAGATCTAGTAGGTGAGAGGAAAACTTTTAAAGCTGGGACAATAACATGTGCTAGTCTTCTAGGGTTCATGAAGCAATTTCTTAATCTCAATGTAAATGCAAGATAAAAATGACTATAACCATTCAATTAAGAATAATTTGCAGAAATTTCACTTGCATACATCAAGAATCATTGTTAGGGTTTGTTGTGCGTCCTAATGCACACTTGCTAACATGAGCTAAGTCCAACTCACTTGGGCCCTTTCGGAGACACAATGTCTAGTTCAAGCCTGCTTGTCACCTTATTTGGAACTTCTTCCTTCTAGGCTTACTCCTAGGGGGAAGAAGTACCTGCCAAGGTGGGTTGTCCCTAGTTACTAAGTTAATTTTAGAGTTAAAGGTTCTAGGAGTTAGTTTATTTCATTCTGAGGCCAAAGGGAAAACTAGCCTAATATGATCAAGCAACAAATGCAAAGTGCAAGTCCTATCTAGATGAGAGTTAGCCCTTTCCTAAGTCAACTAAGACTAGTGCAGGTTGGGGAATGGGGTATTGCAGTTTGAGGTGGTTCAATTCTGAAAGTTTTACCAAGTGAAGCAGGGAATTAGCTACCCAAACCACAGAGATAACTATACAAAAGAACAAAGTGTTACAATGTTTACAAGATTTACAAATCGGATACAAAGATACATAAGCTAGATACAAGATATATCAATTAGATACAAAGATACACCAATGTAACAAGATATGACAAGATGTAAGCAATTTACACACACATAAGCCAAGCATGCCCAAATGGCACTTACTCCATTTGGATTGACTTCACTGGCAACAATCACAAAGCACTTATAGGAGTGATGCTCCCCAGGTGGGATACTCAATCTCTTACTGATCCACACCACAATAAGCAAATAGACAAGATATTCAGCAAGTAAAATCAGTTGCTCATGTAAACAGAAGGACATAAACATATAGTTGCAATAGAGATAGATCAACAATGAAATGTTCCACAAGTTATGTTTGCCTAGCAATACATCTACTTCCCAAACAAACACAAGTCTATGCAACTAGTTGTTGTAATTGTTTAAAGATTTTTACAAATTTTAATTTCCCTTCCCTAACTAGATTGTGTTAACTGAAAGCTTCCTCCTCCCTTGGCCAAATATTTTAGGTGCTCAAGATGAGTAAGACTGAGGCCTTACCCTAACTTCAGGTCATCCTGACAGTAAGAGTGAGTCAGGAAGGAGGATCTCTAGCGAAATCTTGGAGACCGGTCCCATGCACTTCCCCTGAATTTGTCCCTCAAACTAGTTTAGATGGTGAAGCCCCGGAAGATTGAGGCCCCTAAAATGTTGCTTCTAGTTATTAGACCGGGTGGGTCTTTAGGTGTGGTTTGAAACAAGTTTTAGACCTTCAAAATTTTACTTTTTAGCATGGCCAGAAATGAAATGTGTGTACGATTGAGTGCTTGCAATGTGTAATCACACCACCATTGACATGTGCTTGTGGGAAAAATGCCATTGCAATGTGTGATTAAGCCACCATTAACCATGAACCATTCCAAGTAATATTAAAGATGTAGGCGTGAGCACTTGCAGAATGTAAATTGGAAATGTAAATGTAAATGCTTTCAGACCATAAGACGAAATGAAATAAGTGTAAAGATGCTTAGCATGTAAAACATTCATCCCATAGACATGAGATATGTAACATGTGCTTGAAAAGAAAATGAACAATGACGTGAGCTCTAAGACATATCCATCATCAATATATCATTTCATCCATATACCATAAACCACTGATTGCAGAATGTAGGACGAATGCTTGAATTAAAAGTAAGGCGATGGATGCTTAAAATTTATATGAGCTAGGTAGGCATGTAAGTATTAAGTGCTTAACCATGAACAAGGACGTGAGCATCGTTGACGGCGGCTCGTTTTAGCACGGAGGTCAACTCATTCATGAAGATTATTTATGTCAGAGACAGAGATGGTTGGTTCTATTGGGTGTTTTTAAACACCGGCACTTATGTTTTTTGTAAACGGGATCTCCGAACCCCTGCGAGGGTAATAATGTAAAAATGTCTGCATGGATCATATTTAATTCGGTACCTTGGATGATGGCGGAGGTTCCTTACGCTCGAGGGTTTTTTCATCTCAGGGGGTTAATGCGGGCTAACTAGTCGGGTTAATTTTTCCGGAGTTTTTTCCCTCCGGACTTGCCTCCAAAGTGGTGCAAAGCGCTCACAGTGATCACATACAATGTGTAACCTTTTAGGATGATTGGAAATGACCATGCAAGACATATTAAAAAATTTCGCGGAATTCTGTCGAATCTAAAGTAGTTTTTTTTAATTAAAAATTATTTAATTAATTAATTATTTTTAGTATGTGTAAAACTTAGTCTTTGGGAGAGAAAGATAGGGGTATTTGTGCTCAAAATGAATGGAATAGCACTCCCTACACCTTGGCCAGATTTGACTCGATTAGGACTATTTTGCTTTGTCAAAGTCCACTTAGAGTGGAGTTAGAGTCTAAAGCGGCAATTTTAATTGCTAATGTGATTTATTAAAAATCACAAAACTATTGTAAGTGGAGTTTAATTAGTGGATGCAAGGTGGAAAGTGGCAGAAGTACCCTCCTAGCCAAACCCAACCCTTTTCCTAACTTAATTTAACTCTCTTTATTGACTTTGACTAATTTCCCTCTTGCCCTAAAGAGGGAGACTGACCCATATTTGGATAATTCACTAAATAAATCTCGATTTGCTAAATGAAGGCCTACACATGTGTACTCCTTGTTTGACCACCTATTTGACTCCTTTCCTAATTAAAACCCTAACTAACTAACTACCCTTTACTCTAATACATCGGCGTATGGCCCCTTTTTAGATTAAGCCCCTCCATATATGCACGTTAACTTCTAGACTCCTAACCACACAACGTTCCAATTTTGGAACGTTGGTTCCCTTCCTAACCCTTGAGCGTTCCCCTAGGTGACCTTACACCTCCCGAAGACCATAGGAAAGTGGGCATGCCACTACTCCTCCTTGTGATGCGCTAGCCTTTATGGTAATGGCCCATCATCTAACATTTAACCTCCCTAACGTCTTAACTTGTCACGTGGGGCCTTTTGAGATGTTTTACCTTGCACATGGATTGATTTAGATCTAATCCTAGCCCTCCATCTTACCAGGGTCGTTTTTGCATGATCCCAAAGCCTTCAAACCCTAGTTAGGGCGCCTTCTCTTAGAGATGTGTGCTCTCTTCTTTGATTTGACCCTTGGCTTTAATCTAGACCACCCCTTTTTGCCTCTAGGGGTGCTTGAAACCAGAATCCTCATTTCTTCACCATTCTCTTGCTAGAGTCCTACTATGCTGTTCTTTGCCATCTTCTTGCTCTAGCCACTTTTCCATCCCCTTCATTTGCTCCAAGATTTTGTTGGTGAATAATAAAGAAGCTTTGGAGGACTACATGAATAACATTGGTTGTGATCATCTTTGCTCCACATGAGAGGTGATGTTGTTTTTGATTATTGCATATGGTTTATGGTGTTGATCCTGGGGTTTCTTAGGTAAACTAGTTGTATGTTATCCATCTAGTTTATGGTTCATTGAATAATCTAGGCTTGTAGTGATCTCTTCCTAGTATTGTTCTAAGCAATCTATCAATGCTATTTTGCTTTGTATGTAACCTATTTTGCGAGTCCCTAGGGTTTCATTGGGAGGAAGTTCAAGAAGGAGCCCTTCAAGCCATACAAACTTCAAGCTCTTTTTCTTTCATCTAACCTCTTTCTTACGGTCATCTCTATGCAGGTTTTCAGCCTTGATTATAGCTCTTGGATAGGTCACATTATCATTATTTTACTTCATTTGTTGCTTAGAAGGTTTCTATGCTTGCATAGGTTCCCTTCACATGGCTGTAAAGTGTTTCACGACCCTTTGATGAATATAGCTTCTTGATTTGGAGTGGGCGGCGTCAATCTTAAAGAGCTCTTGGCTGCTCAAAATGCTTAGGTCTCCTAGCTCACCTTGCTATGGCTTGGTATCATTTCTCCCCTTCTCCTTTCTACTTTTCTTTAATTACGAGGTTTTAACTTCACAATTTTGGTCCCTAAGATTAACCTAGCATTAGATCTATTCTTTTGTCAATATCTAAATCTAGATCTAAGTATTCTCTTGTGAGATCTAACCCTAGATTAGTTCTTTTCCTATTCTTTATTCATTTGCTAAAGGTTTAAAGTATTCCACTTGGGAGGTCTCCTAGCTCACCTTGCTAGGGCTTGGTATCATTTCTCCCCTTCTCCTTTCTACTTTTCTTTAGATTTCTGAAGTTGCAACACAATTTTGGTCCCTAAGATTAACCTAGCATTAGATCTATTCTTTTGTCAATATCTAAATCTAGATCTAAGTATTCTCTTGTGAGATCTAACCCTAGATTAGTTCTTTTCCTATTCTTTATTCATTTGCTAAAGGTTTAAAGTATTCTACTTCCTAAATATTTCTCCTTAGCTAATTTCTTTTCTTGTTTACTCAAAGTTTAAGATTCTTGGATGCTTGGCATACAAATAGTCTCATTGTTTTTTTTGTAGGTTGTTGTTTAAGTTTTTGGTTGTAAAACCCTAAGGCCACGGCCCTTCTCCCTTACTCATAGCTCACGGCCTCTTCACTCCTTGAAACCCTCGGCCTCATCTCCTTGGTGGCTCCTTAAACCCTCGGCTCTCATCTCCCAAGATCTCGGCCCCTCCTTACAGCTTTAGGCCACGGCCTCTCCCTTCCTCTGCCCACGGCTTTGCCTTGACAGGCCTCACGGCCCTATCCCTTAAGTCTCGGCCCCCTTTTGCTGCATACATAAAAGAAACATTGTTAGTTGATTTCAAATCTGCATGCTAACCCTCTTATTGATTGATCCTTGGATGCATATTTGATTGATTCATTTACTGTTAATACACATAGGTCACTACACTTTAAAGGTATCAATCTGATTGTCAATTAAAAACTGTCACAACAACTTATAACTCAGATTGTTAAAAGTGTAAGAACAGGTCTATATTAAAGTCCCTTTTGTGCTTTCAAAGTTCTAATCTTGTATCTAATTCGTAGGCAGTTTACAAGTTTTTATGAGGAGGGAAATATTGTCTTAAACGTTGCTGCTGTTATAGATCATTTGTACTAATCCTTACTGCTGTCCTATTTCAATTTACATCAAACATTGTTGTTGTTTTGATTATAGAAGCATACTCATTTTGAGCAGCATTTGGACAGTCCTATTTCACCTAATTTGCATACATAAACATACACCTTATAACTGTCCCTAATCAAATCTAAGCACAGCATTAAAGTCTCAGATCTAAGGTCAAGTAATATCATTTGGTGATTGGATTGTTTTTGCTTTGGATCTAACTCTCACATCACCTATAATTATCATTATCTCACATCTAAAAGGAACCTATAAGTTAAACACCTAAGGCATTTCTTTCACTCCTTATTGGCATCTAGCATACTTGTTGTGTTTATCTCTTAGGCATTTTGGTTTACAAGCCTTATACAATTGTGAGATAACTTGCTTGTATGTTAATGGTTTCTTGCTTGCATCACCACACACTCATGATGATGCTCACGGCCTAGTTCAAACTAGGCTAATTGGTGAATTGGTTACATTATTGCACACATCTAATTCTTTTGAAGCTTATGATGAACATGGTTCAAGTTAATGTGTTTAATGTGTTGATAATTCATTTTACATGCTCATGCTCTATCTTATGATCTGAATTTCACACTAAACACACTTAAGCATCATCATTGTCACATGTTTATTGTATAAGCATCTCTTTCTTCCAAGACATCATCTTTCGTTTATCATTACATGCTTATGGTTACATGGTTAAATCTCTTTAAGTTATCTTACATGTGATGATGTGTTAATGGTTTGAGCATTTACATCTGCTTTATCTTTATGTGAATGGTGGTATAAGCATTTACTTCAAGCACTCGTTTTACAAGCACTTATCATACGCTTACATCGTTAAACAAGATAAAATATAAGTGCCTTAAAACTCTCTATAAAATAAACCCAACCAACCTAAGATCCACTCGCGGATCATAATAACACTTAGAAACATTAGGAAGTCTTTAAACAACTGTTTTTGCCATCTAAAACGGGCGGAGTCTTTAAACAACTGTATCTGCCATCTAAGTAAAAACCAAGCAGGAGGACAAATTTTGGGGAAGTGGCGGGGACTCATTCCGGGTGATCCGCTAGGGATCCCTCTCCTGACTACTCCTAGTCAGGGTGAAATGATCTGGACCGGGACTTGGAAGCTTAGGTCGAGAGGTAGGTTCTCAAGATTCTCACAATCGGCAAATACTTTGGCAGCATAAGTGAGTTGAGACGCATACATAGCTGGGGGGTTGGGATATTAAAACGCTTAATAAGAACACTAGTTGCATGATCAATTGTCTTATGTTGTGGGGGATGGTTGATTTATTGTTAGACAACATTCACTTCTGTGGTAAATTTCCATTGGTATTAGGTCTTCTCTAATGAAACAGTTGTTCTATCTATGCATGTGGTGATGATCTAATCGACGAAAGCCACCTGGACTTCTTATTGAATAATCTTGTGTGGTGTGGGTAGACAAGTGTTGAGTATCCCACTTGGGAAGCATCACTTACTTTAATACTTAAGTGCTTGAGTGGTTAGATTTCACAAGGAAGGCACCAAGTGGGGTTAAAGCCACTTGGGGTACAAGCTTGGCCTAGCTCTGAAATCATTGTATTCCTTTGTATATCTTGCATTGTTGTATATTTAATCTGTTGTAACATTGTATAATCTTGAAGTAATTTTCATTGTAATGTTTGGGTAACTTGATCTAATTATAATATTTGTTCCAGTGTAACGAACACCCTTGAACATAGTTAACTTCTATTGCCCAACCTTAGGCACTAGTCTTTAGCCGACTTAGGGAAAGGGCTCTTCTCATCATAACTCTCTTAGACTTGCACTTGCATTGTCATTGTCATATAAAGCATAGTTTTCCCCCTTTGGCCTATAATCAATTAAAACTAACTCCTAGAACATTGTAATTAAAATCCATTTAGTAACTAGGGGACAACCTCCCTATTTCCTAGGAGTAAGCTCAGACTAAGAAGTACCTCAAGGTGACAAGCAGGGGACTTGACATCAGGAAGTCTCCTGAGGGCACACTAAGTGAGCTCTGCTTAGCTCACGCTCCACGCAAGTGTGCATTGTATGCACAACAAGCTCAAATGTGCAACATGTGAAACATTTAACCATAAGCGTGAGATCACAAGTGCAAGACGTGGATGCAAAAAAATTGAACCAAGACGTGAGCTCAAGAAGTGAATGCTTACACTATGAACCAAAACGTGAGGCTCAAACCATTAACTAGGATCGAGCTCAAAAGATATCCATCATATGCAAAAAAGATGTGTAAATAACTAAACGAAAAGACAAGCTATAGCATTTAGGATTGCATCTAAACCATTAAGCTATTTACCATTAGGGCGTGAGCATATCAAATGAAACAACTTAAAGCAAAGATAACTTATAAGTGATGATTACCAAAGATATTCCAACTACTAAGCATGTAAATCATCAAATGTTGATTTCCCTTAGCCAAGGCGCTATTGGGGATTACTCCCAAGGTGCCTAAGAACATGAAGACAAACCGAATCAAAAATAATTTTCCTTGGGTTGGGTATTTACTTTGGGGATGACTCTAAGGTGTTTCTAAGATATTAGATTAATATTCCTAAGATATAACTGCATAGAAAAGCAAGGTGGCATTCATTGTTCTCGTAGCTCCGGAGATCCTGAGAGAGAGAATGTCAGATAGGTTCTCGGTCGAACGCTCAAAGAAACTATTTTAGCAATATTAACCAAAAAAATAAAAAAATTTGATTGAATGACTTAGAAATGAATAACAAATCGTCAAGACGATTTTGGGGTTGGCTAGGCCAAGCACACTCCCAAGGTGTCGGTAATAAGTTAGTTAACCAATATACAAGAAAAACTAAATGAAATAGTACAAAATATAATAACATTAATTAGAAAACTGAAATTCGTTACCCAAATGAGATATGCTTTGGTGAAGGCTTGTGGACAAATTTAAGTAAATAAGCTTCCTTATTAGTCGGGTCAGTTTCTCAGAAAACCAGTTAGCAAGCTTTTGCTTGAAATGCTGAAAAACACAACAACAGTTAGAGAAAATTTTCTGCTATAACACAGAAAATTTCCACACAAAAAAATCTGCAAGAAAAAATGATATTAAGGACTACCAAGAGTAAGTTAGTATGCTGAAATAAAGTCGAATCAGATGCAGAAACAAATGCAATAAATAAGAACAAATTTAGGAGTTTGAGAAAGGGGCAAGGGTAGACTCATCTTCGAATACTATCCCAATGATCCTTTGAAATGAACCTGCAAAAAACTTAGAAAACACGGGAAGTATGGAATAGATAGTGATATTGAAATATTAATTCTAGAGCCGAAATACTTAAACCCTAAGCTATCCAACATACACACATAAGATAACCAGATTACTCAAAGCTATCTTACCCAAGCAACTACTTTGAACTCAAGATCTATTGCAAACAATCACATAAACACTAAAATCACAATATCACCTCATATGGTGGAGCAAATACGACACTCAAAAGATCTCCCCATAATCCTCCAAAGCTTTCTCCATTATTCCAAAATGTGAGAGTAAACCTCTCAAGAGCAAATGAGTGGGTGGATTTCGCGGTGTGAGCAAGGGAGTGGAGTGGAAATTTCAGCCAGTGATAACAAGAGGCTCTCAAAGAATGGTGAAAAAATGAGTGAGGGGAGGGTCTCACTTATACCCAAAGAGGCAAAGTGAGGGGCCTTAGATCGCTGGCAAGCTGGGCTATCAAGAGAGAGGAAAACTCTAGAAGGGGGGGTGCCCTTCTTAGGGTTTCAAGCATGGATTGCTTAGGTGGAAAGGCGTGGGGGCCCTAAGTACTGCAGGATAGCTTAGGGCGGACCTCTCATGGAGGAGGCCCACAATACATGCCAAGGCTCAAACACGTGGCAAAAGAGGAGAGGGGGCATGAGCTATGAGAGGGAGGGCGCAAGTCTAGAGGAGGGGTGCCACATGGGAGGTGAGTTGGAGTGTGGGGCCTATGGGATAGTGATGTGGAGGCTTAGGAAGGGCGCAACTCATATATGAGGGGCCCACACAAAGTATTAACTCATAACATTAAGGTTTGAGTCAAGGGGGTCGTTTTTCCCCTTATGGCATGGGTAAAAGGGTGATAAAGTAAGTAAAATGGGTAGATTAAGGTTTTAAGTGGCTAGGGATGGGTTTGGTAGGTTAGGGGGTCTAATCCTGCTCCATTGCCACCTTACCACTAACTCACTAACTCATAATTACAATAATTTTGACATTTGACTAATGTCACCTTGGGGCAATTAAAATTGTTGTTTTGACAAACTCTGACTCTGAGTGGACAAACACATAGCAAAACTTGTCCGACTTAGCTTAAACTTGGTCTATGGGTTTAGGGGGGTGCCTTTCCATTTTCTTTGAGCACAAATACCCCCTATCAAAATCCCCAAGACCGAATTTTTACAATTGTTCCAAAAGAATACCACCAATGTAAACGACAAAGATTCTAATTAATAAAAACCGGTCTAGACTGTAACAAAATCTAAACTTTCTAGCACTGCCTAGCATGGTCATTTACACATTCCTAAATAAGAGATACCAAAGGACGAGACCACTAGAGCGTTTCACCTCACTTTGGAGGAAATTATTGCATGTGCGGAGGGAAAACTCAAGGGGTTAACTGTGCCCGAGCTCCTGGCCATCAACCTCGGTGATAAAACCCTGCGGAAAGGAACTCCCCAATGGAAAACATTCAAAGGTACCGACCTAATCCATGACTCCGCCGTAATTTTATTACATTATTAACCTAATGCTAGGGTGCGGAAATCTCACATAAAAATTGTGCTTAGCATCAACGCCCAAATAGAACCAATACCTGCTCAGAATACGGCAGCATCCGATGATGCAAACTTCATGGTGCCGCTTGTTGACCCCTCAGCCTAATAGGGCGCCAATGGTGGTCCTAACTCACATTGATAGGTAATTTTACCCCCTCAGTCTAGGGGTAACCAGGGAGATCATGTCTCGAGGCCCAAGTCCTAGACATGGAGTACCGAGAGCGTGTGATGGATTCGAAAGCATGACTCGAGGCTCCGATCTTTCTTCTCCTTCATTAGAGGTGTCTTGTCAGCAGCATCAGCACCCATCACCTTCGGCTTGAACTTATATCGGAGAAGACTCTTCCTCCATGATGTAATTGGTCCAAAGTATCATGGTATGTACTACTATCAATATAACCCTAGATATATGCACCTTTACCCTTTGGTTTCTGCCAACCCGCCATCCTTACATTGACCCGCCGGACCATGGTTAGGGGATTGACAGCAGCTCTAGCAAGCTTTGAAATCTATAGGTTTGCCTTTCCAATCGGGATTTCTCTCAAGAGCCATCATCCAAGCCCCGGCCATATCATCACTTTTACATCTTATTTCCCACCCATCCGCTTCCCATTCTAGTCCCGCATTAGGATGATCTCATTGCTTGTGGGTTACACCTTATTCATAAAGAAGGGGCTAAAGGCCCTAAGGTAAAAGTACCGGTGGCAGGATAAAAGCTACAAAAATGAAACCAGAGATGCTCTACTTGTGGATCCCGGTAGTTGCACAAAAAAGCTCAAAGAAGAAAGAAGAGGGACCCTAAGAAAACAACAAAACAAGACCTGCAATGGATAGGGGTCTCATCACGAGCCACCAACCTTCTCATTTCTGTGAAAAAAAATTTGGATCACACTATCACCACTGGTCACCAAGCCAGTGCAGTCACCTTTGGTTGCATGGCCAAGGGAAAAGGGGTCTCATCAATGCAGCCGCCTTATCATCTCCTGTGAGTACTTGTGGGTAACATCAAGCCACTGGGTCACCACGCCAAGGCAAAGGTCCTAGTTAGACTTGAGATAAATAAGAAAAACAATAAAGAAAAGAAAGAATAAAGGCAATAAAGGGCTTGGAAAGAATTGCATCCATGACGGTACAGCTCAGCCTTCTACAAAGGCACCCATGAGCACATCGCATATCCCTGCCTTTCTTTCACTCTACCTGTATGTCTCGACATCCTTTGACCACATCACCCTCATGTTACATGGCTTGAATGTGATATCCTCCGAGACTTTCCTTTCTTATGGATGCTAGCCCAATAAGGTATTTTGTCTTTTTCTTCGACTCTATTGTAGGACATTGTAATGTCTTTGAGCTATTGAATGGTATATTAGGGTTTCTATGCATATATTTAATAAAATTAATGATGAAACATGATTGACATTGCTATGATCCTCCTAATCAATGAGCCCATGGAAGGCTTAAGTTTACGTGTGCGTGGACCATGCCTCGGGACGGACAAAAATTGGACCGGGTACACACATGGGAGATGATTAGCTCTGACTCTCCATGGGTCAAGAGCCTCAAGTGACCACCCGGTCTAACTGTGGGGTCAAACCTTTACAAAAATTATGAAGATATAACTGATGGTGCTACCGTTGAAGACTTTAATTGGTTCCCAAGGCGCTTTGGCTCTCAAGATTTCCTTTGTTTGTAATTGAATTTCCGGCCTCCCGTGATAATAAATGTAATAAGTCTACATGGATCATAGTTTAAGTCGCATTTGCATTAGGACTTCATTAGATAGTCTCTCTCTGATCGAAAGTGTTTTTAACTGGTTATTAAATTGGCTTTGTCAAAATTTCTTTATTAATTTCCCTTGAGTTTTTCAATTCTCACAATAATTTCTCCAAAGTAGTGAAAGGCATTCTAGTGGACGAGACCTATGTAACTAAGGTCTAGGAATGTTGTAAATGACCATGCTGGCGTCCCTATCCTCGGGAATTCTGCTAAGTTTTGATAGAATTTTTTAAAAAATTCCCGCGAACTAGGGATTTTTAATTAATTTTCATGTAAAAATGTAAAAAACTAGATCCTTAGGCTTTTGCTAGGGGTATATACCTAAAAACGGTCTACACCTACAACCCTTTGGACCAAGTCTTACCATTGGACAAGCTTTTGTTGTGGTCTTTGCCCGAAGAGAACAAAGTCAGTAAATCAAGATGAATGTTTTAATTTAAAATTCACACAATTATGTAAAAGTCGTGGAAAGTCATGAGGAGAGTGTGGGAAAGTGTCCTAATAGGGGCCTTCTAAGTTGGGGAAAACATTTGAACCAGAAAACCCCTCAGCCCAAACTCCCACAACCCACATTCATCATTCTCCTAGAAGAGCCTTGCTCATATTTCATAAAAAAATGAAATACACCATAGTAACCCCTAAAATTTTAGGAAAGTTCCCCACTTGACCCGACTTGACTTTTAGATAATAGGGAAAGGGGTTTCCTTCCCAACTCACCCTCATCCTCCCACTTGCTCTCTTTGATGGGACCTCATATCCACCAAGTTGCACTAGGGTGGAATTTCCAAATGAGCCAAAGATTGAATGATTACCACCAGTCTTGAAGTTCAAATTCCAAATGGGTCATAGCACCACCCCGTTACTCTACATTTTCCACAAAAAATTGTAATAAGAGGTGTTTTGCATGATGAACTTGTAAAATGTCTTAGCCACATTAAGTCCTAAGCATGAGTTATATTCTGGAGTGCTTTTTCACTTACTAATTATATTTTGCTGCTTTCAAGCGATTATAATTTATGAGTTTTTTCAACTCAATCCTCCAGAGCTGGAGAGCACAATAGCTGGGCTATATGACACTCAAGCCTAGTGTCCATGTATACACAAACATCCTCCTAGAGCTCCAAGGCCTAAGTCCCCCCTAGGGCTCTTTTACCTTTTCAGCTTAATTAAAAACAATGGACTTCTAAATTTTTTAATTAAAAAATAAAGATACTTAAAAAGTAAGTATTTGGGCACCGAAGCCATGGGGATGCTCATTTTGGATCTAGAGCACCCATGTTACCTAATTACCCAAATGGCTTGGCAAAATGAAGTGATTTCAGTCACCCAATTGATTTTACCTCAAAACTCGTAAAAAGGCATTTTAATTCAATAAAAATCAGCCAAGTCAAAAATAAAAAAGATAAAGGGGGACAAGTTTGGAGAAAACTTAATGGCAAAAGTCAAAAGGGGGTCAAAGGAGACAAGTCAATCCTAATTGGCAATTGATTGATTGCATATATTTTTAGATTGGAGCACATGTGCATAGAGTGGTGCGCCCCTCTTGGAGAGGTGGCGCCCTCTTGAGGTGGCAGCCCACAAGCCAAGGAAGTGGCGCCCTCTCCTTGATTCAACTCTTGATTGGACACATGGTTAGAGTGTGGGAGAGGTGGCAGCCCTCATCCCACACTTGGCAGCTTGGTTTCAAACACTTGGTGCGCCCTCCTTGAGGAGGCCATGCGCCCCTCTCCTTGATAACGTCACCCTTTGTTGTATAAATAAGAGAGCTCTCCTCCTTATTGCTAGTTGGAGCTTGAGAAGAAAAGCCTATTGTGCTATTGTTGTAATACTCTTTCATATTGGAATAAAATCAAAGACTTTGGAGGTCAAGATTGGTGTAGTGTGCTAATGTGTGGATGTTTTTAAATGAGGTGATGTTGTTTCATAATTTGAGCTTTTGTATTTTGGTTTAAAGTTTGGCCATTTGTAGAAGTATTATTACTTACATGGATAGGAGTACTAGTCTTGTTTCAGTAGTCTTCCTATTGTTTATCTATTGGTAGGGTTTTCAAATAGCAATTTGTTTTGTTTAACTAATTGTTCATTTGAGTCTTGCTTGTAGGTGGCACCATATTTTCTAACCTCTTATTGTGCAAGGGTTGTGAAGCAATTGAGGCTCCATTTGAAGAGTGGGAGGATCTAGATTGATACTTCTTCTTCTTCAAGACTTTGAGGAAAATCCCTCTTCATTCCACCAAAGAAGGACTCCATAGCCCAAAGATGTTCCAAGCATAAGTTTTCTCTCTCCTTCTCTCTTTTTCTCAAGAAAATTGTTGGTTACTTGATTTGCATGTTAGCTTAGATTGAATTTAAAGGCTGATCTTATCATCTAATGTTGCATGCATAAGTCTTAGATCTGATCTAAAACTCTCTCTCATTTAAAGGATAAATCTAAGTAGTTTGGTGACTTTCTTCCTTTAAATTTTCAAATATTTTCAAGGTTGAAAGTTGTTCTAAGTTTGCATTGTTAGATCTAGTTGTTTAAGGAATTTAGCTCGCTATTTTGGGACAACAAACAGAGATTTCCTAAAGAGCTTACCTTAGGTTCATTTAAAGTCTCAAAAAAACCTCTAAAAAGTTTGCATTTCATAAGTAAAATTGCTAGAAAATTCGGCAACTAAAAATTTGTTTTTTATCTTTATTTGTTTAAAGCGTTTATCATGGTTTTCTAATACTTTTCTTTGCTGGTTTTCAGCAGGCCCATCATAAAACAAAGAGAAGCTCTGACGAAATTGAAGCCAATCGATGGAAATCTAACCCAAGTTGGAACCTTTGAAGACCAAAACCTTCAAGGAACCCCTTGTAGTCATTTTCTGAAAGTCTGATCCAGTTTTCAAGGACCCAAAAGTTTCAAAAGAGAACTCAGTTTCTCTATTGTAATAGGAAGCAAAATAAAAGCGGGCCTCATAGTACCCAGTTTCAGCCTCCCTCTAGGGGATTGGCAGTGTGGTGTGTTCAAATTTTGATTTCTTGCTTTTCTCCTTTCAGCATAAGTTAAAGTAACAAATCAATATATCTTAAACACAACAGTGAGATTAGATTTCTTTTTTTGCAAGTAGAATACTAATTGTTAGATTAGTTTCAAATTCAGTATTTCAATTTTGGCAAATAAACCATCCCCT
>SNQJ01S0163492.1:0-17515 GCA_010110895.2 Picea sitchensis | reverse complement strand
ATTTAAAATACACACAATGATCATCTTTGCTTCTTGTGAAGCCAAGTCCCAGCATATAAGTATCAAATTTTTTATACCACAACCTTGGTGATTGTTTTAAACTATACAGATAATTTTTCAGCTTGCATACCATCTCTTTCTTTCCCTTCACAACAAATTCTTCTCGGTGCTTCATATAGATTTCTTCTTCCAGATCCCCATGCAGGAACGATGTCTTCACATCCATCTATTCTACTTCAAAATCAAATGCAGTAGAAACAGATAACAAAAATATTATATAATTTAACTTGGAAACAAGAAAAAAAATCTCACCAAAATCAATTCCCTCAACCTAGTAATAACCCTTTGCTACTAATCAAGATTTTTATTTCTCCACTTTTCCTTCTTCATTCAACTTCATTTTAAATACCCATTTTCTACCAATGAAATTTCTTCCAGTCAACAACTCCACTAGATCCCAATCCTCATTCTTATCTAAGGCTGAGATTTCTTCATCTATGGCCTTTTTCTAGAGCTTTCCATCCTCTGAATCCATTGCCTCCCTGACAGTTCTAGGATCATCATCAATAATAGACAAAGAAAAATTTGAACAGAAATTAGATGGAGTATACCTTTCTTATATCATTCTTCCTCGAATCGATCTCCTCAATATTAGAGTATGAATATCTTCTTCTTTTGATTCATGTTCTTCTGTAGAGTCTGATTCATCATCCTTTAAATCAAACTCTATTTTCTCTGGTTCTTGCGTACTTGGTAGGACTTCTTTTTTAACAACATCCTTCATTTCTGTAAATACCATATCTTGGCTATACACAACCTTCTTAGTTTTCGGGTTCCAAAGCTTATAACCTTTGATACCATCTTTATACCCAATAAAGATACACTTTTCATCCTTCTTATCTAGCTTACTCCTTTTTTCCTTTGGAACATGAACATAGGCCTCACGGCCAAATAGATTAATATGTGTGACAGAAGGTTTATTATCATTCCATACCTGTTGTGGATTATTGTTATATAGCACTGGTGAGGGTGATTTGTTGACCAGGTAACATGCAGTACCCACTACCTCTTCCCAAAATTCTTGTTGTAACCTGACACCACTGAGCATGCACCTTAATTTTTCCATCAACATCTTGTTCATCCTTTTTGAAAATCCATTCTTATGAGGTGTATATGGAGAAGTATTATACCTTGCTATACTGCACTTATTATAGAATTATTCAAATTCATTCTCGCATAACTCTCTTCCATTATCTATCCTCAACACATTAATTCTTGTCTTTGTTTGATTCTCAACAAGATCCTTAAACTCTTTAAACCTGTCAAAGACTTGAGATTTATTCCTAAGGAAATATATCCAAGTATTCCTTGAGACTTCATCTATAAGTGAGACATAGTACACATGTTTTCCCAATGATGGAACTGACACAGGTCCAAACTCATCATTGTGAACTAGTTATAAAATTTCTTCCTCCCTCATTGCACCAGAGGGGAATCTTACCTAATTATGCTTCCCATATACACAATGTTCACAGAAATCAAAATCCAGAGAGTAGTTAGACATACCTTCAACCATACCTTTACCATGTAGTAGTCGAAGACCCTTCTCTTTGATATTCCCTAGTCTTTGATGCCACAACATAACCTTTTCTCCAGAGACTGTAGGAGTTATTTTTTCTTCAACTACAATATCAGGAACAATGGAACTATTAAACCCATCACTATCAGTGTTTCCTTGTAGCTTATACATAGTTCCAAACCAAACTCCCTTCAGCAACACCATTTCTCCTCAAACCATCCTGCAAGTTTCCTTTTCAAATATTGTTTTTACCCCTGCATCGTCCATTTTTCTTACAAAAATCAAACTTCTGGCCAAACCTAGGATATACAGAACACCAGGTAGTGTTCTAATCCTTCCATATATAGGCCTCAACTTGAATTTTCCTCATCCTATGATTTTGGTAGTCGATTCATCACCTAGGAAAACATTACCTCCATCATACCTTTCATATTCACAGAACCACTCCCTGTGGGGATTCATATGAAAGGATCCACCTGAGTCAACCAACCATGCCTCATGATCTGCATTTCTTCTTGAAGAATCCAAGTACACATCCCCTCCTTCTTCCTTGGAGGTATTTTCTTATGTAGAACAAGCTTCTTCAGATCCCTTCTTTTCTCAATTTTGGATCTACATTGCTTCTTGTAGTGCCATTCGTTTCCACATCTCCATCATACCTTTACAAAAATTTTGGCAGATTTAGATCTACCCTTAAACTTAGATCTCCCACTTGAGGACTTAGATCTATTTCTTTCCTGGAAGCATCCTCTTGCAAATAATGCATATGTGCTATGTCCTTCCATGTTATTCCATCTCATATCCTTCGACAACAAGGATGAGACCACTTCATCAAACTTCAAGGAAGTTGTATTACTACCTATGTCCACAAACAAACTATCCCACGAGTCTGGTAAAGAACACAGTAAATTGATACACTTATCTTCACCTGAAATTTTAATCTCAACAAATACTATCTGACTTACCACAGTATTGAAGGCGTTCAAATTCTCTACCACCGAGTTTCAATATCTCATATCCATCTCTCATCCTTAGTTTATACATCTTCTTTATTAGGAAACATTTATTTACTAGGGACTTAGACTGATACAACTTCCCCAACTTATCCCATAAATATTTGTTTGTAGCTTCCTGTGACACATTCAGTAATACTGAATCTTAGATACATCGTCCGATTGAGCTCTTCACCTTTTGATCCAACTTTTTCCAGACATCTGTTGAATTTCTTGTAGGTGCAGTACTTGGATCCACCATGATCCACTGATCTCTATCCACCAACAGACCTTCCATATTGAGATTCCACAACTCAAAAAATTTCCCATTAAACTTCTCGATCTCCATTTTTGAACTACTCTCCATTTCTTTTCACCTGAAAAATCAATACCACGGATCTCCCACTGTAACAAGGATTATTACAATCCCGAGCCAAACACTTGACCACAAAGATGTCCCCTTGAAGCCAAAAAATATCTGATACAAAATGTAGATTTTGAACTTTTACACTTGATCTAGGTGGATATCGGTGGCCACCCACCTTTTCAAACTGGCTCAAAACAGGTTTCTGGCAATTTTGGTAATTTACTATTTTTAGCAGTTTTTAACTTTTGTGGCCATTTTGAGGGCCTAAATGAAGGTTTTTCGGGATCAATATTCTCAATTATAGCCAAAGTCTCTCATTGAGCCCCCAAAATGAATATCCTTAATGATACCTTTCCAACGAGCTATCGTGTGCCCCAAACGGAGATCTTATGCCAAAGTTATGCTCCCGAGAAGTTGATACACCAAACTACCCAATACAAGGTCCACAAAACTGTTGTCTTTTCATTTTCCGGGGTTAGGGTTTTGGATTTTATTTATGATAAAAAGGCCTTTGGGGCCTCATTGAAAAATCATCTTCTTTCGAAAGTGAGTAGTGGACACATCTCTCCTCAGAGATAAGCTGCCACCATTCTAGCGAGTCTTTCACTCTATATTTTTACAGTCTTTGTACATTTTTGCTCATTAATAGAAAATTGTGTATTATTGTATCTCTATGTTTATGGTTGCATCTCTTATACATTTATGTTATATTATTGGATATCCAAGATATCTATGTACATTTTTGTATTACATCTCTTCTCTCATTGTGCCGAAAATAATCTGGATCAGTGGTATCAAAGCAGGTTGCTCTTGATTGTTTTTTAGTGCATGTCCCTGACGAGGTCTGAGTATAGAAAGTTGGGTATCGAGCTTGTCTCTCTTGAGGAAAATTTCTCTCACACGCCCAAGAATCCCTCCATGGTGGAAGAAAATAAAAATGAAGGAGAAGAAGATTATATTAATCTGTTGCTTAAGAAATCTCTCACGCGGTAGAGGGAGGAAATGATGGAGAGTTTTTCTCACATCCTTCAACGCTTGCCGATAAAAACAGGCCCGTCTTCATCAAGTGGCCACTTTGGAGGAACCTCTCCTTTCAAGGTACAGGTTAATTTTTATATTCCCGTATTTGAAGGTCAGATAGATGCAAATGCCCTAGACAAATGGTTAAATCTACTAGACGGTTATTTCTCTGTTCACCATTTTTCTGACAAGGAAAAGATCACCTTCACACTCCTTAAGGCTCTCCCCCATGTCAAACATTGGTGGGAAACTTGCTGGGAGAAAAGTTCCACAGAGGAGTCCAGAATATATGGGGTCGATCCCACTTGGGATTTTTTTGTGGATGCAGTCAAGGAACAATATTACCCTGTTGGAAATTATGAAGACCAATACATGAGATGGACCACACTGCAGAAAGAGAGGGGTCAAGAAGTGTCAGATTTCAACAATACCTTCCATACCTTGTGCACCAAGCTGGGTATCAAAGACTCTGAGAAACATTTGGTTCTGAAATACCGTGGGGCTCTACACAGATACATCCAAACTAAAATGGATTTTCTGGATATCTCATCACTCAGTGTTGAGTATCGATATGCTGTTAAAATCGAGTAGAAATTTAGGCACCAGAACAAACAGGAGTTCGGATATACAAATCTACTACAACCAAAGTATGAGAAAGATGGCCCTAACAAACAGCTTCCTGAAATACAGCCTAAGCCATAGGAAATGAAGGGTCACGGGAAGACGAAGAAGGACACTAGAAAATGGTGCAATTTCCACAAAATCCCCTGGCACAACACTGATGAATGTTACTAAAAACAATCATTGGTGGTCGAGATCATATACAAGGAGTCGAACCCTGATTCATAATATGATTATGAAAATACTGGTAAAAGACAAATCATCGAAATAGACCCCATTGCTATTGTCGTGACTGCAACAATTCAACCAGAAGAACCAATAGATCCTGAAGAGGGGGAGCACCTTTTGCATTCATATATGTGGGTGAAAGGGACCTCACTGCATTTTATTGTTGATAACGGAAGCCAAAAGAACCTCATCTCAGTAGAGGTTGTCAAACAGATGGGATTGTCGACAACACCACACTTGCAGCCATACAACATCGAGTGGCTTCGCCAGGGACGAGATCCTCGTGTCAGCCAACAGTGTCAATTTTCATATGGCATCCAACCCTTCAAGGATGAGGTATTATGTGATGTTTCCCCCTGGATGTCTGTGATGTTCTCTTGGGCCAACCATATATGTGTAAGCTCCATGCTATTTATGAGTCTCGACCCTGTAGTGTCATTGTTACTCTGGGGGGTTATATCTATAGGATACTAGAGGTATTTCTAACTATTGTCCCATGTAAACAATTCCGCAAGGTAGTATGCCATACTACAAAATTACGCTTCTTCACAGTCTGTTCAAAGCATGAATAGAAGAACACCAATGCAGCCTCAGTCCAAGCACCTTCTATCCAACAGAAGCAGGTCGACAATATTGCAGAAAAGTGTAAATATTCCTTCTACACACAGGCATGTCATGTAGCCAGAATGGTTAAAAAGGTCCAACCCTTCCAGCCACAGGTTCGTGACAGCCTTCAACAAGCTAAGCAATGCAACTTCTCCAACAAGGCAAACATCTCATCAAGATGTAGATTCAACAAACGCTTTTCCCTCTCCCCTGGGAACTCAACAAAATGGATACCATTGCTTCCTAAGGAGGGAGTATTTATCTAGGTGGATATCGGTGGCCACCCACCTTTTCCAACTGGCTCAAAACAATTTTTTGGCAATTTTGGTAATTTACTATTTTTAATAGTTTTTAACTTTCGGGGCCATTTTGAGGGCCTAAATAAAGGTTTTTTGTGATCACGCTTCTCAATGATAGCCAAAGGCTCTGATTGACCCTCCAAAATGAATCTCCTCGACGATACATTTCCAACGATATATTGTTCTCCCCAAACGAAGATCGTATGCCAAAGTTAAGTCCCCAGGAAGTTGATACACCAAACTACCCAAAACGGGGTCCACAAAAATGTTGGATTTTCATCTTCTGGGGTTAGGGTTTTGGATTTTCTTTATGATAAAAAGGAATTTGGAGCCTCATTGTAAAATCATCTTCTTGCGAATGCGAGTAGCGACACATCTCTCCTTAGAGATAATATGCCACCATTCTAGCGAGCCTTTCACTCTGTATTTTTACAATCTTTGTAAATTTCCGCTCATTAATAGAAAATTGTGTATTACTATATCTCTATGTTTATGGTTGCATCTCTAATACATTTTTGTTATATTACTGGATATCTGAGATATCTTTGTACATAGATTTATTATATCTCCACTCTCATTTCGTGTCGAAAATAATTTGGATCAACACTATTTTACTGCAAATAGATTTTCAATAAAAGAACATAAAATATACAATGGAAAATACACACATTACACATAGATTTTTCCCCTGGAGACCCAAACTAGGAAAACCAACATATTATATATTCATTCATAGTGATACATTGTTTACAATACAATATACACATAGGAACCATTGAAATCCAAAACCCTAACCCAATGACCTGGATTAGCCAACAACCCTAATTCCTTAACCGGAAATAGAAAACCATCGACAAAAATCATGTGTTGAAAAACGACCAAACAATGGACATGAAAATCGAGTAGACACGAAAATTGAGGAAAAAATGCGACATCTTTCCCGAGGAAAATTAAATTTCTCTCATACTACAAAATTCATCCTCTTCACAATTTATTCAAAGGATGCACAGAAGGCCACTACAACCACTGCAACCTTAGCACCTTCTATCCAACAGAAGCATATTGCAGAAGAGAAAGAATATATTGTTTCTTCAACTATGATGGTGCCTACACAATGCCCCGGTTATCCCAGAGACAACAGGTTGGTGGAACATATCCAACCCTTCCAACAACATGTTCGTGACAACCTTCCACAGACCAAGCAACACAACTTCTCCAGCAAGGCACGCATCTCACCAAGATTTAGATTTAGAAAACACTTTCCCCTCTTCCCTGGGAACTCAACACAATGGAAAACATTTCTTCCAAAAGTGGGAGGACTGATCCAGGTGGATATTGGTGGCCACCCACCTGTTCCAAATTCCAACTGGCTCATCTTGACAGTTTTCAGTTTAGCACGTTTCTTTGTAATGGGGGAATTTATTTGTAATTATGGGTTATACACTTATGAGGCTATATTGAATCCCTACACAACATCCAGGTGGATATTGGTGGCCACCCATCTAGTCCAACTGGCCTATTTTGGCATTTTTCATCTCAGTACATCTTTTTATACTTTTGGGGCCATTTTGAGCTCCTAAAGAACATTTTTTGGGCTTTCCATAATCAAACTGTTGATGAAGTCAAATTTTGATTACATAATGTGTATTTATTGAAAACACCTTTCCAACGATCTATCATACACCAAAAACAAAGATTGTATGCAAAATTTACGACCTCATGAAGTTGATATACTAACTTACCCCAACGGGGCCCACTTGAATTTTGACGCTTCATCTCCTAGGTTTAGGTTTTTGGATGTCTATGGTTTTGGCATTCATTTTTATTGTAAAAAGGACTTCAAAGACTCATTGTACTCATTTTCTTGCAAATGAGTGTAGTCATCACATCTCTTCTCAGAGATAAATATGCCATCATTCTAATGAGTCTTGCACTCTGTATTTTTACAGTCTTTGTACATTTATTTCATTAATATAAATCATGTATTGTTGTATTTATCTATTTTTGTAAATATTTATGTGTATTTCATTGTAATATCTCTGCTTTCATTTCGTTCCAAAAATAAGCCAGATCAGTGGTATCGGAGTAGGCTGCTCTTGATCATTTTTCAGTGCATGTCCCCGACGAGGTCCAAGTATAGCAAGTTGGGTCTCAAGCTTGTCTCTCTTGAGGAAAATTTCTCTCGCACTCCCAAGAAACCCTCCATGACGGAAGAAAAGAAAAATGATGGAGCATGAGATTCTATTAACCTGTTGCTTGAGCAAGCTCTCTCATGACAGAGGGACGAAATGATGGATAATTTTACCCACATCATTTAATTCCTTCCGATAGAAACATGTGTATCTTCATCAAGAAAACACTTTGGAGGAACTTCTCCCTTCAAGGTACAAGTTAACTTTGATATTCTCGTATTTGAAGGTCAGATAGATGCAAATGCCCTAGAAAAATGGTTAAATATGCTAAAATATTATTTCTTTGTTCATAATTTTTTCGACATGGAAAAGATCATCTTTGCACTCCTCAAGGCTCTCCCCCATGTCAAACATTGGCGGGAAACTTACTGGGATAAAAGTTCCACAGAGGAATCTGGAATATATGGGGTCGATCTCACTTGGGATTTCTTTGTGGATGTGGTCAAGGAACAATATTACCCTATTGATAACTATGAAGATTGGTACATGATATGGACCACACTATGGCAAGAGAGGGGGAAACAGTGTCAGAGTTCACAAATACTTTCCATACCTTGCGTACCAAGATGGGTATCAAAGACTCTGAGCGACATCTGGTTCTAAAATAACATGGGGCTCTGCATAGGTACATCCAAACCGAAATGGATTTTCTAAACATCACATAACTGGGAGTTTCCTATCGATATGTTATCAAAATCGAGTTGAAATTTGGGCAACAGAACAAACAAGAGTTCGAGTCTACAAATCCACAACAACCAAAGCAGGATAAATATGACCCTAACCAACAACCTCCCAAAAACCATTCCAAGACATGGGAAAATAAGGGTAAGGGAAAGACGAAGAATGACACTGGGAAGTGGTGCGACTTCAACAAAATCCCCTGGCACAACATCGATGAATGTCGCTCAAAATAGTCATTGATTTCCAAGATCAAAGACAAGGAGTCAAACCCTAATTTAGAATATGATTTAGAAAATAATGAAAAAACATAGATCATTGACATAGACCCCACTGTTACTGTCGAAACCTCAACAATTCAACCAGAAGAACTGACAGATCCTGAAGAGGGGAAGTGCCTCTTCCACTCACAAATGTGGGTGAAGGGGACCCCATTGCATTTCATTGTTGATAGCAGAAGCCATAAGAAACTCATCTCAACTGAGGTCATCAAACAGTTGGGGTTGTCGACAAAACCACACCCACAACCATACAACATCGCGTGGCTTTTCCAATGACGAGATCTTCGTGTCAACCAATAATGTCACTTTTTATATGGAATCCAACCCTTCAAGGATGAGGTAGTATGTGATGTTTCCCCTTTTGATGTCTGTGATGTTTTTCTGGGTCAACCTTATATGTGGAAACGTCATGGTGTTTATGAGTCTTGACCCTGTAGTGTCATTATTATTCCGAGGGGTAAACTCTACAGGATGCCAGAGTTAGTTCTGAATACTGTTCCACCAAAACAATGTCGCAAGGTAATCTCTCATACTGCAAAATTCAACCTATTCACAATCTATTCAAAGGATGCATAGAAATCCACTGCAACCACTACAGCCTCAACACCTTCTATCCAGTAGAATAAGATTGCATAAGAGAAAGAAGATATTGTTTCTTCACCTATGATGGTGCCTACACAATTCCCTATCAAGCCCACAGACCAAGCAGTGCAACTTCTCGAGCAAGGAACGCAACTCACCAAGATTCAGATTCAATAAATACTTTCCCCTATTCCTTAGGAACTCAACACAATGGATACCATTTCTTCCTAAGGGGGTAGGATTGATCCAGGTGGATATTGGTGGCAACCCACCTTTTCCAAATTCCAACTGGCTCATTTTGACATTTTTCAGTTCAACACATTTCTTTGTAATGGGGACACTTTTTCGTAATTTTGGGTTCTTCACTTCTAAGGCTGTCTTGAAGCCCTACACAACATCCAGGTGGATATTGGTGGCCACCCATCTAGTCCAATTGGCCTATTTTGGTAGTTTTCATCTCACTACATCTTTATGTACTTTCGGGGCCGTTTTGAGGCCCTAAACAACATTTTTTGGGCTTTCCACAATAAAATTGTTGATAGAGTCTAGTTTTGATGGTACAATGTATAGTTCTTGAAAATACCTTTCCAACGGGATATAACACACATGAAACAAAGATCGTATGCAAAAGTTAAGACCTCGGGAAGTTGATGTACTAACTTACCCCAATGGGGCCCACATGAATTTTGGCGCTTCGTCTCTTATGTTAGGTTTTTGGATGTCTAAGGTTTTGGAATTCATGTTTATTGTAAAAAGTCCTTCAGATCCTCATTGTACTTATTTTCTTACGAAGGAGCATAGCCATCACATCTCTTCTCAGAGATAAAGTTGCCACCATTTTAGCGAGTCTTGCACTTTGTATTTTTACAATCTCTGTACATTTCTTTCATTAATAGAAATCAGGTATTGTTGTATTTCTTTGCTTCTGGCAATATTTGTGTGTATTTCATTGTAATATCTCTTCTTTCATTTCATTCCAAAAATAATCTGGATCACATAGTTAAGACAAAAATGACTATTGAGCTAGAAACCCAAAGGGTTGAAAACCGATGGGAATCTATGTGAAAACGGTTCTTTTGAAAGAACAAAAAAATATGCAGTTATTTTTTTACATAATTCTTGTGAAAGATGTCTAAAATTCAAAATATGATTTCTTGGAAAACAAGTAAAGTAGCACATATGTAGAGAACTTTAATTGATGTTCAATTGAAAAATCATAATGAGTGAAATCAAAGTTGAAAAATCAGTTTTATAGTACGATCCTGCAAACTAATAGCCATCTATGCTAAACAGTTGTTGGGAAAGTTCAAAATACATACAATTGTCTTTTAAATAAAGTCTCTACTAAGTAAATGTGTTTTTCCAAATGGACTTGGATTGGGGCTCCCGTGGACTAGTAAATAGAAAAAAGACCTGGAAAAAATAGAGAAAGATAGTTAGAAGGCAGTGTTAAATGTGCAGAGGACATAAAACAAATAATTGTAACCAAGTCCCAACTAAGAAAAAGAAAAATATAGTAGAAGCAGATGGAAACAATAGACTAGCTACCAAGAAATTGTTGAAGAAATTATTTGTGGTGGCTATTTTGGTTTAGTAGTCTGTTGCAAAGTGTTCTTGATCCAATTATCAATATCATTTTTGATTGGTGGGATGGTGATTTGTTGCTTAACTTGAAGGGGGAAATATCATCCTTGATTCTTTGTGTTCCAATTGTAGTTGTTCTATGGATGACAAGTGGTCTTGATTGTAATTAACAAATGTAATAAGCCATTGTTTCAGTTATTCTTCAGGAAACTCCATGAGGTTGTTGAAGTCACTAGATAATGAAGTCTTCATTGCTACCAAGTAACTATTAATCTCTTCTTCAGTGATCACCGCTGAATTTATGAAAATATGTGGACCCTGCATTTATTTAACAACATCAAATGCTTTTAAAATAGCATCACCTCCTCTTTCATTGATTTTTTTCGTAGGTAGAAATTGCATCTTATATTATTTTTATTAATTGTTCCCAACTTGCCTTTATTTTTCTTATTCTACTGCTATTAGGTAGTCCCTGCTAATTTCTTTGATGGTCACTAATACTAGACACCCATGCAACAAAAGTGTTTAGATTGTTTTTGCAGTAGGCTTCATCATATTGCAATTCTCTTTGAAATTCTCCAGTAAAACTTAAAGTCCTTTGTGAAAGATCACATAGACTTGCATTGAATTCCCACGCTTGTCTGATTATATCGATTCTTCTGTTCATGTTATCAACAACACAGAGTTTGATTCCATTCAACAATTGCAGGGCCTTTGTGATTGGTCTTGAGATTGTTGTTGTACTTGGAGGAGTTTGTTCCGGTGAAAGTATAGCCAATGGTTGTGAAAACAGTGGTTAGGGACTTAGTGCATCTTCAAGTTCACTTATTATTTTCTTCAACTTAATGGTTTGCAATTATTGTTTAGAAATTGAATCTGCAATAACATCCCTTGTGGAGTGATGTAGTTGAATGAGTTTGGACGATGCAACTTCTGATACATCGAACACATACCTTAATTTTTGAATTATTTTTTTGTGTTTGGAACTGACCCTTCTATATGCAACTTATTTTCATGCCTCTTGTATTGATTGTTGTTCAGTGTTAAGGACTAACTTTCAAAGAACATTGGTTTCTCTGTTGCAAGTTGTGTAATTTCTTGGCTTTCAACAATTCTGCGGGCTACCCAGTTGGATATATTTGTTGTCTCGACTTCCATATTTTTGAAATTTGTTGGTCTTGTTGTATATTGGCAATTGTCTCTTTTTGGTGTCCATTTCATTTTTATGCGACACTGTATGTGCACATTCAATATTTGTATGGGGTGGTTTCTCACCACCATCATCTCCACCAAATCCGTCATTACTATCTAGTCTTTTTATCTTTCGTTGTTATGTTCTTTGGTTAGGAAAGAATATTATATGTGGTTGGCAATTGGAGAAGGACTATACATTAGGAATGGTATCACCCCTTTCCATTGGTTTACCCTAGCTTTTGGTATTTGACTTTATTTCTGTTAACAAGTTATCACTACATGCATTTTTTTCCTTTTTTGACGATTTCTGAGGATTTTCATCATCAAATAGTGTAAATATATTGTTGTACCTTATTGATGCTAAATGTCGAGAGAACGGTCTATCAGGATCAAAACCCCTTACTAACTGTGTTTCTTTTAGATTAAATATATTAAGTGTCTCTGGGACCTGTTTAAGATGGTATATATTCTTGATCATTGTATCCCAACTCGAAGTGGCAATGTAATGAATTGGTTTTTTCTCTTTTTGTAAAATAGAATACACCAAGCTTTATATTGGTGGCAAAATTCTGCAACAAAATATCTATCGTAGAGAAATATAGGGAGTAGAAGCAGGTTTTCTTGATAGTCATACAAGTGACTGTAAGTGTGGCTTTGTTCTTGAATGCAAATGTGATTTTCCTTAAGAAAATATTCAACTTATTAGGTTATTCTGTTGGGCTCTTCCCCAACAAATATGTGTGTGAACTCTCTAACAAACTTATCTTAAACAATGCAAAAATTGAATGATGTTTTATGTTTATATAGAACTAGGTACCATAACTGAACTGGTTTATTATGTATATTAAGAGTTGCGTTGACAGGGAGACTGTCAAAGAAATTGCAAAATACAATTGCAAATACAAAATATGTGGCCATGAAAATTATTGAGTGCTAAAGTAGTTACCTAACTGAAAACAAAGTTCATTTGATATGACCTCTTCCCAATCAAACAAGGAATCCTTGCAAAACTTGGGTATGTGTGAAGTCGAATCGCGACCAATGACATGGGCGAACAACCTTGGAAATTCTCGATATGGTTCTTGTAGCAAGGTTATATTGATTGTTGAAAGGTCAATCAGGATTTTTGTAGAAGGTAGCATAAAGTCTTTCAACACATTAGAGACCCCTTTTTGATAAGCCATAAAGACATCTACATTTGCAAGGTGAAGTGTTTTATTTGCAGAGGGAAGATGCAACATTTTATTGAACATTATGGGAGTAAACAGGATTGAATTATTTTTTGTTGTTGTTACTTTAATCATCCTTGTCCTTGAGTTGAACCTTCAAGTGCACTAGGTCACGATTTATTTGAAGTCGAATACTTTAGGAACACAACCAGCATTGACCAGACATGTGGTCCAAAGTTTGCCATTTTTCTTTTCTTATGGTGTCTTGTTCAAGAACCATTGGTAGGAGGCGTACTAATGTAAATTCATGTCTTCCTTGGCTAGTGAATTGATAATATCACCACAAAAGGGTTATTTCCTTTGTTTATTTGTCATAGTGTTTTTTTTCTAATGAACCTTGGTTTAGGCAAACCTTGTAAATAGTATATTAGTGAGGTGCAATTTCTTTAAAGCATGATGGATGGGATGTATTCACATGAAGAGAATTTTCGCAGATATGAACTATGTTTGAAACATTGATAATCATTAATAGGAACCATTATCTAGGTCTCAGAAAAACAAGACATTTACCTTGCATGAAGTCTATTACCTATTCCCCTTCTTTGTTTCCAAATCCTAGTAAATCATGGTGGCATAAATGCTTCATTTATAGTGCATAATACGTGGCTTGTGAAAATCTATGTTGTGAAACTTTTGCGTTTACAAATGACAGTAATTGTGACAAGTATGGTTGTCACTCTATTACTCAAAATTCTTTTCTACAAGTAAGATACTCACAGAGTATGGGTAGTCATGAATATAAACTACTAGACAACTCATAGGAAAGGAGAAAGTTTACTTTTCACAACTGATAAATAACGTCTGTTTGTTTTGCAAATCAACGCAAGTAAAGGTGTCACAAATGACTGGGTTAGCGTGAAAATTGGCTAATTTGAGCAAAATTCTTTGCATATATGCATTGTGATATTGTGCAATGGGTTGTTGCCTATGTGTGAAGACTCTTACATGGGTATATATGTGTATAACATGACCTCATAGGAGCATATGGTATGTGCACAGAGTTTTGCATTGACGACTTGTTAACATCACCACACATGTTTATTAATTATGTGCAATGTGCAATGTGCAATGCAAAACTGCTTATGTGTGGATACTTTTGTGCTTCTTATGTGTGGACACTTTATATGAGGATGGATCCATGGATTTTCGGGGATATACCTATGCTAAATAATACATAAATAATATTAATAATTCTCTACAGGGCCAGAACTTTACTTCCCCTCCCTTACCTTGCATTTTCATAATGTCGACTTTCCTGTCCTGAATCAAGTTAATTTGGGCCAAGTCATCAACATGATGGATAGCCCAAATGGCCACCTCGTGGGAGTTTATTTGTGCAAGGATTTCTAGGTAAGAAGTTTACGCAAGGTTTTATTGTGGTTCAGTGGTGATGCTATTAAATTCGATAATGAGGTATTGGTGGTGGTATCCCATTTTGGTATTTTGTTGGATCAGTCTGTTGGTTGTATGAACTATTTCCTTTCTTTCATGTCGGGGTTTGAAAGGAGTGGCTTTTCTAGCATTTCATTTGCTTCTGGTGTAGGCCTAGTCGAATTTATTTCCTTTCTATTGTGGTGCCGCAACATATTGGAAATTTAGGATAACGAGGTTAATGCGGAGGAGAAGTGGGAAATGGAGAATAATAAATTTATGGAATGCCAACATCTGGTCATCCGAGTTAGTTCTCTCAAATCCACAATCAAATTATCTTTGGATACTTTCGCTCAACACCGAGTCTTGATGGGGTAGCTACATGACGGGGTTGATTTTCTTCACAGTCAACTCAAAACAATGCAGATCCAACTCGAGCAAAGGGACTAGGTGCACAAGTATTCATCTTCTAAGGAGGAAAATGGAGGCAGGACAGTTATCGAGGAGGTGTCGCTACTAGATTTAAATGAAACAATGAATCCAGTGGAAGTTCATGACATAATAGATGAGACAACACTATAACCTATAGAGATATAGGCCAGGATCCAACAAGGTATTAATAATAAATATTACCAAGTATACTCTATCAATTTTTGTAATAGGGATAGAATCTGGAGATTTTCTAAAGTTAGGAAAGACATATGGTTGTTGGTGGAAGTGGTAGTAGGGACTATTCTAGACTTTTGTGTTGAAATTGGTCTTTTTGTATCTAGTAGTTTCGAACACGGCCTTTTTAATGAATAAAATCTTCTAGCCTTTTTAAAAAATATATATTTATTAATGTAGATACTAGAGCGGACCCATAGTTGTACGTGGATATATCTGTGCACAAGTCTCTGCACATAAGCAGTAGTGCACTGCACATTGCACTAATTTATCTCTTTTTTCCATAGTTTAAGTCTCTTCACATACAATGTACGGGTACAGAGGCATATTGTGTGGAAATATACACGTGGAAAAGTATCCACACATAAGCAGTGAAAATGTTTTTGTATATAAGTAGCAATGCATTGCACATTGGAATAACCATAGTTGTGTGGGGGATATACTAATTAATAACTAATACTAAATAATTGATTATTTTATAAAGAATAAATGGTTTTTTTACTCATATATGCAACACTAACAGACAAACTTGTGTGGGGAATATACCTATGTGGAGGTGCAGACAAATAGTGAAAGAAAAAGTGTCCACACATACAATGAATCGGTATGGAGCCATGTTGTGTGGCGATATAACCGTGGAAAATTCTTCGCACATAGGCAATGCAAAAGTATGCACACATAAGCAGTAGGAAATTGCACATTGCAATATAAAACATTTAATAATTAAATATTATTAAATAGTTAATAACTAATTAATTATTTAATAGATTGCATATTTCATATTGCACATTGCACATTGCACATTAATAAATAATATCATGCATATGAACAGATATAACTATGTAGAGGTTTGGACAAATCGTCAAAGAAAAGGTCTATGCATATTCAATGTACATGTACGGAACCATAATGTGCAGGAATATACATGTGAAAAAGTATATGCACATAAGAAACAATGCATTACACATTGCAATATTAATTAATTAATTGAAAATTGCTTACTGTTGATTGTGCATTAATAACTAATACCATACCTATGCGGGGATATGCCTGTGCGAACTTGTAGACAAATCGTCAAAGAAAAAGCCTATGCACATTCAATGTACGGCTACATAACCATATAGTTTGGGGATATACCTGTGCAAAATTCCCCACATGTAAGCAAAAACACGTAGCATATTGCAATATCAAATAACTAATTATTTAATATTCAATAATTAATAAATAATTTAACATTTAACATTCAATAATTGATTATTTAATCTTGAATAAATAATTATTTGATAAATTGCACATTTCACATTGCACATTAATAAATGTAGAAAAAAATGAAGCTTGTTTAACAATCTAACTTATGCTTGTTGAGCATAAATTCCTACCTCCCAACGTATCCAATATGAAAGAGACATGTGACAAGCTATGTAAGGATAGGGAAGTGGTTGAGGCAGTTAATGGTTGTTGACGGATTGGCCTTTTGGAGAAGAAAAGAATCAAATGACTGATAGAAGGACACCATGGTTTCCCCCCTTCAGAATCAGAAATGTGGACTGTAGGAAGGCCACGATATTCCCAAGAAGATCGGTGGAATAAAATACCAAAGGTGGGAAAAACACCAAACACAACACACAAACACACACATAAAAAGGAATGTTCAACCACATGCTCAGCAAGTAGAGCATGGTATCAGAGACCAAAGAAAGAAAAATGCATACGAGAGTTGGGAGAAGAAGATATGCATCAAATTTTTGAGCGATAGACTCACAAGAGAACATGTGTTGAGAATAAAGAATTTCACGAATTTAGCTTGAAGAGGAAGGAAAGTGAGAAGGTTTCCTTGAAGAAAATAGGAAACTCATCCAATTTGAGAGTGATTACCCTAAACAGAGAATACTCGAACCCAAACTAGAACAAGAAGGACTACAACTTGGTGCTTACTGGATAGAAACTGGCATTGGTAAGGGGAGGTCATTGAGAAACTGTTTATTAGAAAATGAACTCCCTTATGCAGAGGAAATCCAATTGAAAA
>SNQJ01S0163491.1:5842-21324 GCA_010110895.2 Picea sitchensis | reverse complement strand
GCTCAAGTGTGATTAAAATGTGAGAGCCTTGCCTCTTATTTATACTTTCATGTAGCTTCCTCAAGGGGTTACCTTTTAACCATCTTAACCCACTTTCTTTATTTTAGGGTTAACCCACTTCTAACCACTTGTCCACTTTGTAATTTCTCCATTAAATTTATTACTTAAATAATTTATTTTGTATTCACTTTGAATTATAGTACACTCATCACTTCAGTTTATTATTTACCTTCTAAAATCTCATAAACCACTTTGACTACTTTGAACTTTTGGGGCTTCTAGATGACTCATGAGGGTTCTCCAACTTCACATGGCCATAAATATCTAACTGTGAGGAGTTATGTGACATTCCACATACAAATGGAAATGGAATGACATGTAATATCCATCTAGAATATTCTTACCTGCAAATATATCAAAACTCATACCATTATCCATCAAACAAACTTGGGTCCATTACCCAAACCTTTGTGCTACCGAAAGTTTCTACCAGACTTTCTTCAAGGGTTTACATCAATGAAAACCAACCCAAATAATCAAAAATATCACCCTTTGGCATTGATGGCAACACTATGATGCAATACTAAAGTCATATCACTCATGCTCCCCTTGTGACCATCGCTCCCCATGGAACCATGCCTTTGTGCTCTTTCTCTAAGCCTGCATCTTATAAATCTCTCCCCCTTTGTCATCAATGGAAAATATATCTTTCCATATGAGGCTTCTCCCCCTAAATGAATTGTCCATGGGGATACTCCCCCTAACTGAACTCTTCCTTAAACTGATCTCCTGAACTAAACTGTTCTCTTTATGGTGCTTCCTCGTGTAGATCTAAGACATATAAGATAAGCATTCAAAAGCATTCATTTTGGAGTAGACATTACTCCAAGTCTCTGGAGAAGATACTCAAAGGATTCTCTTGGAAGAGGTTTGTAAAGATGTCTTCCACTTTTTCTTTTGTGCCCACATATCCAACCCTAATGTTCTTCTCTGCAACCTGTTCCCATAGAAAGTGATACTTTATTCGAATGTGCTTCGTCTTGGAGTGCATCAACGGGTTCTTTGAGACACTGATGATGCTTGTATTATCACATTAGATTGGAATAGGATCATCATACTCAACCTATATATCTATCAAAGTTTGTTTCATCCATAAAACCTGTGTACAACATGTTGTTGTTGCAATATACTCTGCCTCAGTTGTAGATAAGGATATTGATGATTGTTTCTTGCTTAACCATGATACTAAACATTCACCCAAGTAGAACGTTGCTCCACTGGTGATTCGTCGATTATCAATGCAACCTGCCCAATCTGCATCTGTGTAGGGAATAAGTGATACATCCTTTTCTTTTGTATACCATAATCCAAACTCTTATGTTCCTTTGAGATATCTGAAAATGCTCTTCACTGCTAATACATGTGATTCTTTTGGTGTTGCTTGAAATCATGCCACCTGTCCAATTATTTGCATTACATATGGTATGGATGTTGTCACATATAGTAAGCTACCAATCATTGACCTATATTTCTTCTAGTTTGTAGACTTTGAATCATCATATTTGCTCAACTTGCAACTGGTTTGCATAGGAGTGGTAACTAGTTTGAAATCTTCCATTCCGAACCTCTTTAGCATTTCTCTGATATACTTAGTTTGAGAAATAAAAATTCCTTGGTTTCTTTGACATATTTGAAGACCCAAAAATAAGGATAGTTCTCTAAGTAATGAAATTTCAAATTCATTATGCACATCCTTTGCAAATTTCCTGCTTAACCTGTCATTAGTAATTCCAAAAGAATATCATCAACATAAATTTCAATTAATAAAATACTACCTTGAGTTACCTTGATGTAGAGGTTGTTGTCTGCGCTTCCTTTCCATAGTTCGTAGGGAGTTTTGTCATTGTTGTTTCTGAGCATTAATCTGTTTTGAATGTGAAATGTTGTATGCACTACATGTGTCCAAAAACATATCTGTCAATTTGGAATCCATTATCATTGTTCGAGCCATTTCCTATGTAATTATCATCCATTATGATGATGTTCATTTTTCTTTGAACCACTCTCTGAACCAATATATGAATCCATGCTCTTTTCCAATGTCATATATCTATCCAAACCTGTTAATTGTTCTTACGAATCCATCTATGTCCATACTGTCCAAGACTCTACTTTTGCAACTGTCCATAATGCTGACCCATTTATTACTATACTATCATGAAGTATTGATTAATCTATCAAACTGTACTTTTGCTAACTGACTGCTCTGAATCTGTCTTCTCAAACTCTGCAAGATGCTCGAAGGATGGTTGTTTGTTCTATCACATCTATCGTATAGACTTCCCATGTCTAATATTCATATTACCTGGGAGTCTCTAAGACGAATGGATCAAAACAATTCCTTCTTTGATGTGTATTCATCATCATCTTCAATGGTAGATTCATCATCATCTTCATTGGTAGATTCATTATCTCTCTGAGCTCTGACTTCTTTCTTTCTGTTTGTGGATTCATCTTTCACTACAATGCCTGAAATTAAAATCTCTTGAACCTGTTCCTTATTTACCTGTCCTTCTTTTTTTTCAGTTATTTTCCAAATCTTTCTGTATCTGACATCTTTCCTTTTCTTTGTAGAATTTTCTTCATCTCGTTTTATTTCCAATCTTGTGATCTCTGGGACCTAGTATTTTTTCACCTGTTCTTCGTGTTTTGAACAACCACTATCGACATACCAACCATGCTTCTTCTTCTTAGGTTGTAGAGAGAGTGTGCATTCTTAATTGCTATATTGTTCGTCTTTCTTATCCATGTTCTCTTCTAAGGCTCCTGTGTATGACTGTTGTTGTTCTATTGTGGTTCTCTAGGAGGGACTGCCATTCTACAATCTTTGACCATGTGTCCAAAGTTATTGCACTTGTAGCATTCCACTTTAGTGATCAATGATTCAAACCTTTCGTAGCTTGTTCTCTGTGTTTCACTAGGACTTCTTGGATAACCATTTATGTTCCTGCTATTAGCTCCACAATTTACAACTTTATGTCCAAAATTATTGCATGCATAAACCCAAAAATATAGTTTGATACCTGGGAGTTGAAGATCTTATGAAAGGAGTTACTCTTATGAATCATTCTTCTTCCTGGGCCTATTTGTTTTTGTTGGTCATTGATTCTAAAATCAGAATATTCTCGGTGGAGGAGTGTCCATGTAATCTTTCTTGTAGGTCTTCCTATCCCTGTTGATTGTTTCTGCATAACTTTTTTGATATGTTTCTTGTTCTGTTGCTTTGGATATTGATCCCTTTTCTATCTGATTGTATCCATGTCTGGACTTGTCATGATTAGGCCTTTAACTGTTGATAATGTTATCTAAGACTTTTGATCTGTTCAACATATTTTTATTTTGAAGATCCTTTCTCAATGTGACAATCTCTTCTTCCAAATTTCCAATGATCATGTCTCTTTATTCTAACTGTTCTTTGAGTGCTTCTTCAATTATTTTATATTCTTCTATTTGAACCTTCAATTTCGTGATGATCTGCTCTAGTTCTTGAGTGTCCTCCTTCTTGTCTAGTTCTTCTTGTAGCTTCCTAGTTTTCCTCTTTTCCCTTCTTATAACTTCTATGGCAGTAAAAAATTCTTCTCGATAGTCAACTTCTGCCTCTTCATATTCTTCTTCAGTGTCTTATTTATTAGATTCTTCGACTGCCATGAATAGAACTCTTTATGTCTCACTATCACCGACTTCATCTTCATCTGATGAGGAGATGTCTTCTTTGGTGCATAAACTTTTCTTGAAAACTTTCTTTGTGGTTCCTTTGCCTTTATATGTTTGTTTTTTATTTGAGTAATCTTCATCATTCCCCTTATTTTTCTTATGAGGAATTTTGTTAGAAAAATGACCAATACCATCACAATTCAAACAAATCAATGGAATATTACCTTTATATCTGTCGTTGTTTCCCTTGTTCAATATCTTGACAAAATTGTCCATTTCATCATCATCTTCCGAGATGTCACTACTGCTTCTATGTTTTTTTTCTTTTTGCTTTCCCTTTTGCTTTGACCTTTTGGATGCTTTAAAAGCTGCTTCTTTTATACTTGGATTTTCTTGTTCAGTTCTCATTTCATATGCTGTGAAAATTCCATGTAGTTCATCCATGATTATTTTGATCCAAGTGGATATTGGTGGCCACACACCTTCTCCAACTGGCTCAAAACAATGTTCTGACAATTTTGGCAATTTACTAGTTTTAGCAGTTTTTAACTTTTGGGGCCATTTTGAGGGCCTAAATGAAGGTTTTTCAGGATCGAGCTTCTCAATCATGGCCTATTGCATGATTGAAGCCCCAAAATTAATCTCCTTGACAATACCTTTCCAGCAGGCTATCATACGCCTAAAATAGAGATTGTATGCAAAAGTTACGACCCCGGGAAGTTAATGCACTAACTTACCCAAATGGGGCCCACATGACTTTTGGTGCTTCATCTCCTAGGGTTAGGTTTTTGGATTTCTAGGGTTTTTGGCATTCCCATTTATTGTAAAAATGCCTTCAGAGCCTCATTGTAATCATCTTCTTGTGAATGAGCACAGCCGTCACATCTCTTCTCAGAGATAAGCCGCCACCATTCCAGCAAGCTTGTTTCCGCTGCATTTTACAATTTCAGCTTATTTCCTTATTGAATAGAAAACCAATTTTACTGTATCTTTGTTATTTTGTGTTAAGAACCTGTTAATAATCTATAGTCATTTCGTTCTTCTCATAAAATCCGGATCAGTGGTATCAGAGAAGGCTGCTCTTGATCATTTTTTTTTAGTGCATGTCCCCAACGAGGTCTGAGTATAACAAGTTGGGTCTCGAGCTTGTCTCTCTTAAATAAAATCTCTCTTGCACACCCAAGAAACCCTCAATGGTGGAAGAAAATAAAAACAACAGAGAAAACGATCCTATCAATTTGTTGCTTGAGAAAGCTCTCATGCAACAGAGGGACGAAATGATGGAGAATTTATCCCACATCCTTCAATGCCTATCAATAGCAGCAGGCACATCTTCATCAAGCGGCCACTTTGGAGGCATCTTGCCTTTCAAGGTACAAGTTAATTTTTATATTCCTATATTTAAATGACAGATAGATGCAAAAGCCCTAGAAAAATGGTTAACTCTACTAGAAGGTTAGTTCTCTGTTCACAATTCATCCGACAAAGAAAAGATCACCTTCACACTCCTTAAAGCTCTCCCTCATGTCAAACATTGGTGAAAAACTTACTGGGATAAAAGCTCCATAGATGAGTCTGGAATATATGGGGCTGATCCCACTTGGGATTTTTTTTCTGGATGTGGTAAAGGAACAGTATTACCCTATTGGCAACTATGAGGACCAATACATGAGGTGAACCACACTGCGGCAAGAGAGGGGCCAAGCAATTCTAGAGTTCACCAATACCTTCCATACCTTGCGCACCAATATGGGTATCAAAGACTCCGAGCGACATTTGGTTCTGAAATACCGTGAGGCTCTACATAGATACATCTAGACTGAAATGGATTTTCTGGACATCTCATCACTTGGTGCTGCTTATCGATATGCTATTAAAATTGAGCAGAAATTTAAGCACCAGAACAAATGGGAGTTTAGGTATGCAAATCCGCAACAGCCAAAGTATGAACAAGATGGCCCTAACAAAGAATCTCCCAAAAACCAGTCCAAAACATAGGAAAAGAAGGGTCACGGGAAGACAAAGAAGGATACCAGAAAATGGTGCAATTTCCACAAAAGCCCCTGGCACAACACCAATGAATGTCGCTCAAAACTTGGTGGCTGAGATCAAAGGCAAAGAGCCGAACCCTGATTCATAATTTAATTATGAAAATAATGGTAAATGATAGATCATTGACACAGACCCCACTGCCATTGTCGCAACTGCAACAATTCAACGAAAAGAACCAACAGATCTTGAAGAGGGGGAGTGCCTTTTTCATTCACAGATGTGGGTGAAGGGGACCCCACTGCATTTTATTTTTGATAGTAGAATCCAGAAGAACCTCATCTCATCAGAGGTCGTCAAACAGATGGGATTATCGACAACACCACACTTGTAGCCATACAACATCGGGTGGCTTCGCCAAGGACGAGATCTTTGTGTCAGCCAACAATGTCAATTGTCATATGACATCCATCCCTTCAAGGAAGAGGTATTATGTGATGTTTCCCCACTGGATTTCTGTGATCTTCTCTTGGGCCAGCCATATATGTGGAAGGGACATGCTATTTATGAGTCTCGAGCCCATAGTGTCATTGTTACTTTGAGGGGTCATATCTACAAAATACCAGAGGTAGTTCCAACTATTGTTCCACCTAAAAAGTGTCGCAAGGTAGTATCCCATACTGCAAAATTCATCTTCTTCACGCTTTGTTCAAAAGGGGAACAGAAGGACATTGTAATCGCTACAGCCTCGCCCCACACACCTTCTATCCAATAGAAGCAATTTGACAAGGTTGCAAAAAATTGCAAATATTCCTTATGCGCATTTTCCTCTCATACAACTTGACTTGTCGAACAACCTCAACCTCAATAGGTTGGCGATAGAATTGCACAAACTGAGCAGTGCGATGTCTCCAGCAAGGCAAGCAGCTCACCAAGATTTATACTCAGAAAACGCTTTTTCCTCTCCCCTGATCACTCAATGCAATGGAGACCATTGATTCCTAATGAGGGAGGATTGATCCAGGTGGATATCGGTGGCCACCCACCTTCTCCAACTGGCTCAAAACTGTATTCTGGCAATTTTGGCAATTTACTATTTTTAGCAGTTTTTAACTTTCGAGGTCATTTTGAGGGCCTAAATGAAGGTTTTTTAGGATCAATCTTCTCAATGATTTCATATGGAAATATTTAGGCCCTAAAATTAATATCCTCGATGATACCTTTCCAACGGGCTATCATAAGCCTAAAACGAAGATCGTATGCAAAAGTTACGACCCCGGGAAGTTAATGCACTAACTTACCCAAACGAGCCCCACATGACCTATGGTGCTTCATCACCTAGGCTTAGGTTTTTGGATGTCTAGGGTTTTTGGAATTCCTATTTATTGTAAAAAGGCCTTCAAAGAATCATTGTAATCATCTTCTTGTGAACGAGCGCAGCCGTCACATCTCTTCTCAGAGATAATCCACCACCATTCCAGCAAGCTTGTTTTCGCTGCATTTTACAGTTTCAACTTATTTCCTTATTGAATAGAAAACTAGTTTTACTGTATCGCTGTTATTTTGTGTTAAGCACCTATTAATAATCTATAGTCATTTCATTTTTCTCATAAAATCTGGATCAGTGGTATCAGAGCAGGCTGCTCTTGATCATTTTTTTTAAAGTGCATGTCCCCGATGAGGTCCGAGTATAGCAAGTTGGGTCTCGAGCTTGTCTCTATTGAATAAAATCGCTCTCACACACCCAATAAACCCTCAATGGTGGAAGAAAATAAAAATGATGGAGTAGACGATCCTATCAATCTTTTTCTTGAGAAATCTCTCATGCGACAGAGGGACGAAATGATGGAGAATTTTTCCCACATCCTTCAACGCCTGTCGATAGCAACGGGCACATCTTCATCAAGCGACCACTTTGGAGGCACCTTACATTTCAAGGTACAAGTTAATTTTGATATTCCTGTATTTGAAGGATAGATAGATGCAGAAGCCCTAGAAAAATGGTTAAATCTGTTAGAAGGTTATTTCTCTGTTCACAATTTTTCCAACAAAGAAAAGATCACCTTCGCACTCCTTAAAGCTCTCCCTCATGTAAAACATTGGTGGGAAACTTACTGGGAGAAAAGTTCCACAGAGGAGTATGGAATATATGGGGTCGATCCCACTTGGGATTTTTTTGTGGATGCGGCAAAGGAACAATATTACCCTGTTGGCAACTATGAGGACCAGTACATGAGGTGGACCACACTGTGGCAAGACAGGGGCCAAGCAGTTCTGGAGTTCACCAATATCTTCCATACCTTCCACAGCAAGCTAGGTATCAAAGACTCCGAGGGACATTTGGTTCTGAAATACCATGGGGCTCTACACAGATACATCCAGACTCAAATGGATTTTTTGGACATCTCATCACTCGATGTTGCTTATCGATATGCTATTAAAATCGAGCAGAAATTTAAGCACCAGAACAAACGGGAGTTCAGGTCTACAAATATGCAACAACCAAAGTATGACAAAGATGGCCCTAACAAACAGTCTCCTGAAAACTAGTCCAAAATACAGGAAAAGAAGGGTCACAGCAAGACAAAGAATGACACTGGAAAATGGTGCAATTTCCACAAAATACCCTGGCACAAAACCGATGAATGTCGCTCAAAATAGTCATTGGTGGCCAAGATCAAAGACAAAGAGCCAAACCTTGATTTACAATTTGATTATGAAAATACTGGTAAAGGACAGATCATTGACATGGACCCCACTTCCATTGTCACAACTGTAACAATTCAACCAGAAGAACCAACAGATCCTGAAGAGGGGGAGCACCTTTTTCATTCACAGATGTGGGTGAATGGGACCCCGCTGCAATTTATTGTTGATAGCAGAAGCCGGAAGAACCTCAACTCAGCAGAGGTTTTTCAAACATTTGGGATTGTCGACTACACCACACCCACAACCATACAACATTGGGTGGCTTCGCCAAAGATGATATCACCGTGTCAGTGAGAAGTGTCGATTGTCATACGACATCCAGCCCTTCAAGGATGAGGTATTATTTGATGTTGCCCCACTGGATGTCTATGATGTTCTCTAGGGCCAATCATATATGTGGAAGTGCCATGCTATTTATGAGTCTTGAACCCGTAGTGTCATTGTTATTTTGAGGGGTCATTTCCATAGAATACCAGAGGTAGTTCAGACTATTGTTCCACCTAAAAACTTCCACAAGGTATTATCCCATACTGCAAAATTCATCTTCTTCACAATCTGTTCAAAAGGGGAACAAAAGGAAACTGCAACCGCTACAGCCTCGCCCCAAGCACCTTCTATCCAATAGAAGAAGGTTGACAAGGTTGCAACAAAGAGAATAGATTCCTTATGCACATTTTCCTCTCATACAACTCGACTTGTTCAACAACCTCAACCTCAATAGGTTGGTGATAGACTTCCACAAACTGAGCAGCGCGACGTCTCCAGCAAGGCAAGTAGCTCACCAAGATTCAAACTCAACAAACACTTTTTCCTCTCCCCGGGGAACTCAATGCAATTGATACCATTACTTCCTAAGGAGGGAGGATTGATATAGGTGGATATCGGTGGACACCCACCTTCTCCAACTAGCTCAAAGCAGCTTTCTAGCAATTTTGACAATTTACTATCTTTAGCAGTTTTTAAATTCTGGGGCCATTTTGAGGGCCTAAATGAAGGTTTTTTGGGATAGAGCTTCTCAATGAATACCTACAACATGATTGAGGCCCAAAAATGAATCTCCTCGATGATACCTTTCCAACAGGATATCGTACGCCTAAAACAAAGATCGTATGCAAAATTTACGACCCCGAGAAGTTAATGCACTAACTTACCCAAACGGGGCCCACATGACCTTTGGCGCTTCATCTCCTAGGGTTAGATTTTTGGATGTATAGGGTTTTTGGCATTTATGTTTATTGTAAAAAGGCCTTCAAAGCCTCATTGTAATCATCTTCTTGTGAATGAGAGCAACCGTCACATCTCTTCTCAGAGATAAGCCACCACCATTCCAGCAAGCTTGTTTCCGCTGCATTTTACAGTTTCAGCTTATTTCCTTATTGAATAGAAAACCAGTTTTACTATATCTCTGTTATTTTGTGTTAAGAACTTGTTAATAATTTGTAGTCATTTCGTTCTTCTCATAAAATACGGATCAGTGATATCATAGTAGACTGCTCTTAATCGTTTTTTTTCCAGTGCATGTCCCCGACGAGGTCCGAGTATATCAAGTTGGGTCTCGTCTTGAAGACAATCTCTCTCGCAAACCCAAGAAACCCTCAATGGTGGAAGAAAAGAAAAATGATGAAGAAGATGATCCTATCAATCTGTCTCTTGAGAAATCTCTCACGCGACAGAGGGATGAAATGATGGAGAATTTTGCCCACATCCTTCAATGCCTACCAATAGTAGCAGGTACATCTTCATCAAGAGGCCACTTTCGAGGAACCTCTCCTTTAAAGGTGGAATTTAATTTTGATATTCCTGTATTTGAAGGACAGATAGATGCAGAAGGCCTAGAAAAATGGTTAACTTTGCTAGAAGGTTATTTCTCTATTCACAATTTTTCCGACAAAGAAATGATCACCTCCGCACTCCTTAAAGCTCTCCCTCATGTCAAACATTGGTGGGAAAGTTACTGGGAGAAAAATTCCACAGAGGAGTCTAGAATATATGGGGTCGATCCCACTTGGGATTTTTTTGTGGATGCAGTAAAGGAATAGTATTACCCTATTGGAAACTATGAGTACCAGTACATGAGGTGGACCACACTATGGAAAGAGAGGGGCCAAGTAGTTCCGAAGTTCACCAATACCTTCCATAACTTGCGCACCAAGTTGTGTATCAAAGTCTCTGAGGGACATTTGGTTCTGAAATACCATGGGGCTCTACACAAATACATCTAGACTGAAATGGATTTTCTGGACATCTCATCACTCGGTGCGGCTTATCGATATGCTATTAAAATCGAGAAGAAATTTAAGCACCAGAACAAATGGGAGTTCGGGTTTGCAAATATGCAACAACCAAAGTATGACAAAGGCAACCCTAACAAACGCTCTCCTGAAAACCAGTCCAAAACACAGGAAAAGAAGGGTCATGGGAAGACAAAGAAAACACCAAAAAATGGTGCGATTTCCATAAAATCCCCTGGCACAACACTGATGAATGTCTCTCAAAATAGTCATTGGTGGCCGAGATCAAAGTTAAAGAGCAGAACCCTGATTCAGAATTTGATTATGAAAATACTGGTAAAGGACAGATCATTGATACAGACCCCACTACCATTGTCGCAACTTTAGCAATTCAACCAGAAGAAACAATGGATCCTGATGAGGGGGAGTGCCATTTTCATTCACAGATGTGGGTGAAGGGGACCCCGCTGGATTTTATTGTTGATAGTGGAATCCAGAAGAACCTCATCTCAGCGAAGGTCGTCAAACAGTTGGGATTGTCGAGAACACCACACTTGCAGCCATACAACATCGGGTGGCTTAGCCAAGGATGAGATCTTCATGTCATCCAATAGTGTTGATTGTCATACGACATCTAGCCCTTCAAAGATGATGTATTATGTGATATTTCCCCATTGGATTTCTGTGATGTTCTCTTGGGCTAGCCATATATGTGGAAGAGCCATGCTATTTATAAGTCTCCAACCCGTAGTGTCATTGTTACTTTGAGGGGTCATATCTACAAAACACCAGAGGTAGTTTCAACTATTGTTCCACCTAAAAAGTGTCGCAAGATAGTATCTCATACTGTAAAATTTAGCTTCTTCACACTTTGTTCAAAAGGGGAACATAAGAACATTGTAACCACTACAACCTCGCCCCAAGCACCTTCTATCCAACAGAAGCAGGTTGACAAGGTTGCAACAAAGCACAAATATTCCTTATGCACATTTTCCTCTCATACATCTTGACTTATTGACAGCCTCAGCCTCAATAGGTTGGTGAAAGACTTCCACAAACTAAGCAGCGCGACGTCTCCAGCTAGGCAAGCAGCTCACCAAGATTCAAACTCAACAAATGCTTTTTCCTCTCCTTCAGGTACTCAACGCAATGGATACCATTTCTTCCTAAGGAGGGATTATTTATCTAGGTGGATATCAATGGCCACCCACCTTCCCCAACTGTCTCAAAACTGTTTTCTGGCAATTTTGGCAATTTACTATTTTTAGCAGTTTTTAACTTTCGGGGACATTTTGAGGGCCTAAATGAATTTTTTTCTAGATAGAGCTTATCAATGGTATAAAAATTCATGGTTGAGGCCCCAAAATGAATCTCCTCAACAATACCTTTCCAACGGTCTATCATATGCCTAAAACAGAGATCGTATGCAAAAGTTACGACCCCGGGAAGTTAATGCACTAACTTACCCAAACGGGGCCCAAATGACCTTAGGCGCTTCATCTCCTAGGGTTAGGATTTTGGATGTCTAGGGGTTTTGGCATTCTTGTTTATTGTAAAAAGGCCTTCAAAACCTCATTGTAATCATCTTCTTGTGAATGAGTGTAGTCGTCACATCTCTTCACAGAGATAAGCCACCACCATTCCGACAAGCTTGTTTCCGCTGCATTTTGCAGTTTCAGCTTATTTCCTTATTGAATAGAAAACCAGTTTTACTATATCTCTATTATTTTGTGTTAAGAACCTGTTAATAATCTGTATTCATTTTGTTCTGCTCATAAAATCTGGATCAATGGTATCAGAGCAGGCTTCTCTTGATCATTTTTTTTTCAGTGCATGTCCCCAATGAGGTCCGAGTATAGCAAGTTGGGTCTCGAGCTTGTCTCTCTTGAAGACAATCGCTCTCGCACACCCAAGAAACCCTTAATGGTAGAAGAAAAGAAAAACAACAGAGCAGACGATCCTATCAATCTATTTCTTGAGAAATATCTCACGCGACAGAGGGACGAAATGATGGAGAATTTTTCCCACGTCCTTCAATGCCTGCAGATAGCAGCAGGCACATATTCATCAAGAGACCACTTTGGAGGCACCTAACCTTTCAAGGTAAAAGTTAATTTTGATATTCCTGTATTTGAAGGATAGATAGATGTAGAAGTCCTAGAAAAATGGTTAACTTTGCTAGAAGGTTATTTCTCTATTCACAATTTTTCTGACAAAGAAAAGATCACCTTCACACTCCTTAAAGCTCTCCCTCATGTGAAACATTGGTGGCAAACTTACTGGGAGAAAATTTCCATAGAGGATTCTGGAATATATGGGGCCGATCCCACTTGGGATTTTTTTGTGGATGTGACAAAGGAACAGTATTACCTTGTTGGAAACTATGAGGACCAGTACATGAGGTGGACCGCATTGAGGCAAGAGAGGGGCCAAGCAGTTTTGAAGTTCACCAATAACTTCCATACCTTGTGCACCAAGCTGGGTATCAAAGACTCCGAGGGACATTTGGTTCTGAAATACCATGGGGCTCTACACAGATACATCCAGAATGAAATGGATTTTTTGGACATCTCATCACTTAGTCTTGCTTATTGATATGTTGTTAAAATCGAGCAGAAATTTAAGCACCAGAACAAACGGGACTTCGGGTCTACAAATCCCCAACAACCAAAGTATGACAAAGATGGACCTAACAAACAGTCTCCCAAAAACCAGTCCAAAACATAGGAAAAAAAGGGTCATGGGAAGACAAAGAAGGACACCAGAAAATGGTGTGATTTCCAAAAAATCCCCTGGCACAACCCCAATGAATGTCGCTCAAAATAGTCATTAGTGGTTGAGATCAAATACAAAGAGTTGAACCCTGATTCAGAATTTGATTATGAAAATACTGGTAAAGGACAGATCATTGACGTGGACCCCACTGCCATTGTCACAACTGCAACAATTCAACCAGAAGAACCAATAGGTCCTGAAGAGGGGGAGAGCCTTTTTCATTCACAGATGTGGGTGAAGGGGACCCCAATGCATTTTATTGTTGATAGCAGAAGCCAGAAGAACCTCATCTCAACATAGGTCATCAAACAGTTGGGATTGTCGACAACACCACACTCGCAGCCATACAACATTGGGTGGCTTCGCCAAGGACGAGATCTCTGTGTGAGCCAACAATGTCGATTTTCTTATGACATCCATCCTTTCAAGGATGAGGTATTATTTGATGTTTCCCCACTGGATGTCTATGATGTTCTCTTGGGCCAACCATATATGCGGAAGCGCCATGTTATTTATGAGTCTCAACCCCATAGTGTCATTTTTACTTTCAGGGGTCATCTCTACAGAATACCAAAAGTAGTTTAGACTATTGTTCTGCCTATAAAGTGTCGCAAGGTAGTATCCCATACTGCAAAATTCAGCTTCTTCACAATCTGTTGAAAAGGGGAACAAAATGACACTGCAACCGCTATAGCCTCACCCCAGGCACCTTCTATCTGACAGAAGCAGGTCGAGAAGGTTGTAACAAAGCGCAAAGATTCCTTATGCACATTTTCCTCTCATACAGCTCGACTTGTTGAACAAGCTCAACCTCAATAGGTTGGTGACAGGCTTCCACAAACTGAGCAGCGCGACGTCTCCAGCAAGGCAAGCAACTCACAAAGATTCAGACTCAGCAAATGCTTTTTCCTCTCCCCCGGGCACTCAACGCAATGGAGACCATTTCTTCCTAAGGAGGGAGGATTGATCCAAGTGGATATCGGTGGCTACCCACCTTCTTCAATTGTCTCAAAATAGGTTTCTGGCAATTTTGACAATTTACTATCTTTAACAGTTTTTAACTACTGGGGCCATTTTGAGGGCCTAAATGAAGGTTTTTCAAGATCGAGCTTCTTAATGACTACCTACGACATGATTGAGGCCCCAAAATGAATCTACCTAATGATACATTTCCAACAGGCTATCATATGCCTAAAACATAGATCATATGCAAAAGTTACGACCCGGGGAAGTTAATGCACTAACTTACCCAAACGGGGCCCACATGACCTTTGGCGATTCATCTCTTAGGGTTAGGTTTTTGGATGTCTAGAGTTTCTGGCATTCCTGTTTATTGTAAAAATGTCTTCAGAGCCTCATTGTAATCATCTTCTTGTGAATGAGCATAGCCCCCACATCTCTTCTCAGAGATAAGCCGCCACCATTCCAGCAAGCTTGTTTCCGCTGCATTTTACAGTTTCAGCTTATTTCCTTATTGAATAGAAAACCAGTTTTACTGTATCTCTGTTATTTTGTGTTAAACACCTATTAATAATCTGAAGTCATTTCGTTCTTCTCATAAAATCTGGATCAGTGGTATCAGAGCAGGCTGCTCTTGATGGTTGTTTTTTTCAGTGCATGTCCCTGACGAGGTCCGAGTATAGCAAGTTGGGTCTTGAGCTTGTCTCTCTTGAAGACAATCTCTCTCGCACACCCAAGAAACCCTCAATGGAGGAAGAAAATAAAAACAATGGAGAAGACGATCCTATCAATCTATTTCTTGAGAAAGCTCTCACGTGATAAAGGGACGAAATGATGGAGAATTTTTCCCACATTCTTCAATGCCTACCGATAGCAGTAGGGACATATTCATCAAGCGGCCACTTTGGAGGCACCTCACCTTTCAAGGTACAATTTGATTTTGATATTCCTATATTTGAAGGACAGATAGATGCAGAATCCCTAGAAAAATGGTTAACTCTGCTAGAAGGTTATTTCTTTGTTCCCAATTTTTACGACAAAGAAAAGATCACCTTCGCACTCCTTAAAGCTCTCCCTCATGTCAAACATTGGTGGGAAAGTTAC
>SNQJ01S0163490.1:7959-21324 GCA_010110895.2 Picea sitchensis | reverse complement strand
ATGGTGTTTGTTGGCTTGTAAATCAATTTTGAGTACATCGAGATGCAGGAAAACGCCATGTACTTTGATGTAGTACAAGATGCAAAGTTTGCTTGAAGAGGAAAAGATTTTGTTGGCATTGTTTTTCAGTCTTGTCTAATTTGTTTTCAAGATTGATGTTTTTCTTGGTTTGTGACAAGATGTCGCAGGAAGGTTTTTGAAATCATTGGAGAGTTGATTTTTTTGACGCCAAAGAGTTCGAAGAGGGACTTGATTCTCAGTGGGAAGGTTGACAGTCTTCCAAGCACAGAGAGAGCAGTGGGTCAGCAACAACCAGAGAGCAGTGGTTGAAGGACATAGTCAGTTGCAATGCACGGCATGTCAAAGGATTTAGGTGATTGTCGAAAAGATTTTGATATAACTTGAAAGCAGACATAAGCTTTTGTGGGTCCAAAAGCCTTTCAGTGGGAAGGTGTGATCAAAATCTGGACCAGGGGTCAAAATTTTGCTCAAATTTCAAAGTGTTCGGAATGCGATGAAAACAGTGCCATTGCGTCTGTCTCGTCTTCCTGATTCTGGCGGTATATTTATTTTCTCAAACGGAGTCCGTATGGAGAAGATATCGTGATCTGTTCGCCAAGCCAAATAGGCAAAAAATTTAATGCTGACTGTACCAGTCCGTACAGTCCGTACAGGACACGTGGCAGGTCCATACAGGACACATGGCAGGTCCATACAGGACACGTGGCAAGTTCGTACAACAACACGTGGCACCTCCAGGTGATGACACGTGTCAGGCAGATTTGGCTTTTTGGGCGTACGGTTGGACCAATTCGGAGGTGACACGTGTCACCACTGGAAGGGTGACACGTGGCACAGGATGACGTCAGCATCCTACATGTCGGATGACGTCAGTAGCATACGTGGCGATGATGTGGCAACATCTGGTTGGCTGGCAGTTGGTCAAATCGTGTGGTGACACATGGCATCATTTTCGATGAATGGTAAGGTGCCACGTGGCCCAGTCATGGGCTGCCACGTGGCACCCCTTTATTGGCTAATGGTATGTTGGTTTTTTTATCAAAATATTTGTAGTCCACCGGATTCGAACCGGTGACCTTCCCCGTTGGCAGAGCTTTAACAAAGTCCCTGTGACCACTGCGCCACGCGTTGGTGCTTGTTATAGGTACGGGTTTCAATGTATTTGAATTCAATTTTTGTATTATTCGGTGGGGGGGTAGGGTCGGGGCTTAGCCCCGACCCCCGGTTCTATACATTGTTATATGACCCTCACATACGACCATTTGCGCGGAGTTATGGCGCGGGGTTTAAAACCATAATCAACGGTTTATGCCATGTTTAATACTTGCGCGGGGTTTGAAATGCATAGCCCGAGGTTCTAACATATGCCATACGACCATATCGTGTGCCCTTCGTAAAGTGGCGCGCATTTTGATTTTGGTTGGGACGGTTACAACCAACCGTTGGTTAAACACTTGTCAATTGACCATTCAACTTTGGAAACTAAGCCCTTTTTATAATGCGCAAGGTCATATGGAGGATCGCATGTGCCCAAGAGCTAGGCGGTTAGGGGCTGGAGGTGCCCTAACCGTCCTATAGTTTGGACCGGTTTTCGGTTATGCGCGGGGCTAGGTTTTAACGCGCATTTTGGAGTGTGTTCTTGGTTCATGCACACAGAGGTGCATTTTGGCGAACCAGTTCCAGCAAAGTTGAAGGAGGAAAATGGAGGAGGCCTAACTTCTTCATCTTTTGGCCAATTGAGGTGTCATAAAAGCCCAGCTAGGGGTTTTTGGACGTCCTGAATCCATTGGCACAGTTTTCACAACCTTTTGAAGACTTCTTCTGCAAGTTTTTCACCATTGAAGTTTCAGCAAGCTCCAGGGAGCTTGAAGCCCTCATTGATCGAGGACATGGTTTATTTGCTGCAAGTTGTGTTGCTGTGTATTTATTTCAAGTACATATTTAACCATCTAAAAGAACATTTCCTCACACATAAGCATTTACATGAAGCAAGGTCTTGTAAAGTTTATTTTAATGAAGTAGTGGGTGCTTGCATAGCATAACAAGTCAGCCTTCTATTTTCAGATCATACATGGTTGAGACAAGTAGTTGATGAGTTGGCACATACATGAGGTGTATAGTTGATGATGTTGATACATCTTGATGAGTCATAGTTTATGTGTATTTGATGCATGATTGGTACATATTTAGTGCATGGTTGATGCACTCGTTGATGGTATAGGTTGAGGTACAGGTTGGTGCATGGTTGATGCACTTGTTTATGGTACAGTTTGATTACAGGTTGTTTGGTGCAGGTTGATTGGTACAGGTTTACAACAGTATATCTCAGAAGGATAGTGTGACAGCGGTTCCATCATTCTACTTCTACGACAAGGTGGTTGGATAGGGCAAGGACAGGTGGTTGTAGCCGGAGAACATAGGGGGTTGTAACCTCCTTCTGGTTGTAGCCAAAGAATTGGGGAGTTGGAGCTTCCCTCAGATTGTAGCCTAAGAAATTGGGGAGTTGGAGCCTCCTTCCAGTTGCAGTTAGAAAACAAAGGAAGTTGGTGCTTCCAATGAATGTAATTCTTAAAGACATATAAGAAAAATCATTATGCGGTTTTCTTCTGCTTTGGGTTTCCACGTAAAAGCATCGATGTATTGTGTATGTGTATGATTGATCATTTGGTTCATTGTTTATTTACTCTGAAACTATTGGATGATAATTCTACATTGATATAACACTTGCATTTTATGGTTAAAAAGGATTAAATTGCTCTATTATTGATTTACCCCCCCTCTCAGTAATCCAACATGCATGAGATGCCATGAGAGAAGGAAGGAAATGATTTCCTTGAGCGAACAAAGGAGGGGGAGATAAGACCAATAGGAGGAGTGACTTGGTAAGGTGCATGGAAGGTGTAACACCCTGTTTCCCCCAGTCTGTAAAAATAACTATACTGGCCAAGAACTATGGCAAACTCAAAGATTGTGAATGTTCGAATTAACGGACCTTAGTATAAAAGGCCTGAGGAATGTAAATGATGTATGAATATATGTTGCATGACTGTTGAGAGGGGGGTGTGCTAAAAAGAGACCATGATGGCTGATGAGAGATGGTGGAAGGGACCAGGAGTGGTTGCGTTAACTTCCACTGAACCAAACCATACTAGTTTGTACGTGCTCGGGAAAATCAAAGCTCACTCTCAGACCTCGAAATGAATTACCCGCCCGAACGGTAGGTGGGGAGGCTCCTCAAGAGTAAATGAGGGGATGGCACGAACCGCCCATTCGTAGAAGCTCTCAGACCTGACCATCGGACAAGGAATTTCGTGCCACACGCAACCTCGTAGGAGGAAAGAAGTGTGGAAGGGGGGGAGAGGGGAGCATGCAGATACACACACACGACAAGAATCACGAGGAGGAGAACCAGAGGAACTCCAGGGAAATACAGAGAGTGATGAGCAGAGGAGAAGGAGAGTAACCTTCATCCTAGAATTCCGATGAGCGGGAAGTAAGAGACTGAGTCTCAAAGCATCGTGGTCTAGCTCGGGGGTGGCTAGTGGTAAATCCTTTTGGAGTCATTGAGCCTACGGTTGGGTGGAAATGAGCACCCCTCTCAGAAATTGTTTTACACCTGGTGTTTTCTGATAAGTGTTCATGTCCTGTATTTCAAATTTGAATGTTTTTGAAATGCATGCTCATGTTTGTACACTTATAGATGATTGATTTCTACATAGAAGTGTTTGCCTGGTGTTTTGATCAGCAACAATGAATGCATGCTTATACTTATATAACTATAATAGATTTATGTATAGAACGAATAAGTTATGATTTTGAGCTCGTTCCCTGGAGAGTTGTCCCATGTACTTGACCCTAGCCATGCCCTGGGTTGTTTTTCCCCGAAGGCACCTCCTTCCGAGGAGGCTCCATCATACTCCAAAGCCGGAGTGATTTCCTTGAAAGGACCACTATTTTTAAATAAATACTTAATCTTACCTCACCCTTGTCACAGAGTTCATTGCTCGATGATTTAAGAAGGCCTCTCAGTCAGGTCACCCAGCCTGGTGATAATTACCCAAGAATCTGTTGAAGGATTTTATGGCCTAAGTTTGGAAACCTTGCACCAGAAAGAATGGTTCCCTTTGAGTTTGGTATTTCGGCGTTTCGGCACCCGGGATACCCAAGGACAAGTGTCCTTGTCCTCACATGTCACAAAATCCTGATTCGCGAAACCCCAAAATTATATAGTGTGGTTTGAGTTTGGTATTTCGGCGTTTCGACACCCAGGATACCCAAGGACAAGTGTCCTTGTCCTCACATGTCATGAAATCCCAATTCGCGAAACCCCGAAATGATATAGTGTGGTTTGAGTTTGGTATTTCGGCATTTCGGCACTCGGGCTACCCAAGGACAAGTGTCCTTGTCCTCACATGTCATGAAATCCTGATTCGTGAAACCCTGAAATGATATAGTGTGGTTTGAGTTTGGTATTTTGGCATTTTAGCACCTGGGATACCCAAGGACAAGTGTCCTTGTCCTCACATGTCACAAAATCTCGATTCGTGAAACCCTGAAATGATATAGTGTGGTTTGAGTTTGGTATTTCAGCGTTTCGACACCCAGGATACCCAAGGACAAGTGTCCTTGTCGTCACGTGTCACGAAATCCTGATTCGCGAAACCCCAAAATGATATAGTGTGGTTTGAGTTTGGTATTTCAGCGTTTTGACACCCGGGATACCCAAGGACAAGTGTCCTTGTCCTCACATGTCACGAAATCCCGATTTGCAAAACCCCGAAATGATATAGTGTGGTTTGAGTTTGGTATTTCGGCGTTTCGACACCCGGGATACCCAAGGACAAGTGTCCTTGTCCTCACATGTCACGAAATCCTGATTCGTGAAACCCCGAAATGATAGAGCGTGAGTAGATTTGAATGTTTCGGCGTTTCGGCCCCTGGGACTCCCAAGGGTAAGTTCCCTTGTTCTCTCCAGTGCCGAAATCCCGATTAGCGAAACCCCAAAATGGACTAGCATGGATGAGTTGTGATGTTTCGGCGTTTCGATACCCGGGAAACCTAAGGGTAATTCCCCTTGTACTCGCCAGTCCCGAAATCCCGATTAGCGAAATCCCGAAATGAGCTTAGCAATGAATACAGGCTTAGGAGTTTCGGCTTCCAGGAAAACCAAGTGCGAGACCTCCTGTCTTCGCATAGCCCAAAATCCCGACATGTGAAACCCCGAAATGAGTGTGGTGGATATAGGGTTTTCGGTGTTTCGGCACCCAGGATGCCCAAAGGCGAATCCCTTGTAATCACCAGTCCCGAAACCCCAACTTGTGAAACCCCGAAATAATAATAGCGCGGATGAGATATGGCGTTTCGGTGTTTCGGCACTCGGGATACCTAAAGGCAAGTCTCTTGTACTCTCCAGTCCCGAAACCCCGAAATGATAGAGCATGGAAAAGTTATGATGTTTCGAAATTTCGACTCCCGAGAAACCCAGGTGCGATACCTCCTGTCCTCACATATCGCGAAATCTTGATAGGCGAACTCTCGAAATGGATTAGCACATATAGTTTTGGTGTTCTAGCATTTTGGTACCTGGGATTTCCAAAGGTCAGTTTTCCTCGTATTCGCCAAACGTGAAACTCTGATGGAGGAAACCCCGAAATGAGTTTGGCGGATATAGGGTTTTCGGTGTTTCGGCACTCGTGAAACCGAAGGGTAGGAACCCCTCGTCCTTTTATACCGTGAAAACCCGGTACACGAAACCCCGAAAGGTGGAGTGTCAGGTTCTAATCCGATGTATTATTAAATGTGACTATCTGTTGGTTTCTTTCGGATTTCGACCCCTCGAAAGACAGAGAGTAGGGGAACGCTTGCATCGCGATTCCCCGAATCGCGCAAGCCGGGAGCACCTCTCTGGTAAAGCCTGTGGTCATAGCTGACGATCACATGGTTAAGGACAAGGAAAGGTAGGGCTTGTACCAGGCCCCATAGAAATTTGGGGACTCTGTTCCTCGGAGAGAAGAAGAAAAAGCCGAAAATTTTAGTTCCCGTAGTGGGTGTGTTACAGAAGGACACTTAAGACGTCTAAGGAAAAGAGGTAGGATATGATAGATGCATAATAAAACTTACTTGGTGGGTTTTGGAAGCTAACTAAAAAGAGGAGGAGGCTTCAAATTAATAAGCTAGGAGACTACATGGTGTATATTAGAGCATGGGCCTTAGGATTGGCCTTAGGGAATAGAGATAAAGGAGTGGGATCATGTTGAACACAATCAGTCTTACCTTCATGAAATAAAAATATCCCACCCATGAAGGTATAGAGGATGACCATATTCACTTCCAAACATTGACAAGAAGATGTATGTTGTATTCCAAGTCTTTAGGGGTACTAAAAAATGAGTGTCCACTATCACAGGGTCAAGAGTTAGAGGGATCATGTAAGCTTTGATAGGTTTGGCCTTGGATTTGGTGAATACTTGAAGGGTACAAGGGGCATAAGAGAACTGGTTATAACTAATAACATGGTAAATGAGGGCTGCTTTGATGTTTAGGGTAGATCCATGATTGACAGTAACCCCTTTGATGTTGAATTCATTGTGATGGATATCCATGAAGAATGGGTTATCCATGTTATCCTTCCATTCAAGGGATGAAAGAGAGATTAAAAAATAATAATGTACCCAATATTGGACAAGCATGAGGGATAATGGAGAAATAGACTCAATCATATGATTCCTCTATTTAGGACATGCTTCATGAAAGTCCATGTAGGACATCCTAGAGAAGAGGGGATATTAGGATCTTGATTAAAGTTATTTGATAGGAAGTAGGTGAGTACTTGAAATGGGTATCAGGGGGAGGAGGGAGACTAATATACTCGGGAGGAGTTTCTTTCTAGGTTGGGGTGACGACTACAATCCAATAAGAAAGTAGGGGACCATTGACATTGACGAGGCTAAAGGATTGTTCCTAAGTAGGTTGATATTAGGAGAGACCTACCCAATGCATTAGGAGGATGGTATCAATATTAATGAGGTTAAGAAAGGAATTTAAAAAATTGCAAACAATTTTTAGGAGAGGATTGTTAGAACTTTAATCCAATATATGGGAGCATCTGGGGTGCCTCTAACAACATGGTTACTTCTTAAACCTTGGGAGATATAACACCACAACTTTGACCGTTGGAATGTTTTGGAACAAATTATGTATAATTTTTAAATGTGTTTTTATAAGGATGAGAGTTGAATAATGTCAGCCTAAATAAATGACCCCATGTGTAAATGATACAAATATGTTTATGTAGATTTCTAGTGTGGAGTTCAAGGCGAAAACTTGACTAGTGAATGTATAGGGATGTAGATGATGCAAATATGCTTCTATGGACCATTTAGTAGGCTTGCCATGGTGAGCCCAAATATATGTAAATATTGATGATGGAATATATATATATATATAATGGTCCAATATTTTTGCAGAAAGCATGAGAGGGGCCTCAATTCCATAAAAGGGGAAGAAGAAAAAGGACCTAAATGAAATTGGTCCTCTATCACCAAGTGTTGGCCTAGGAACTCATTTCCATCACATGCTTAAATTGTTCTCATCCACGGTATTTGACTTATAAAGACAATCATGAATGTGTTTGGTGAGGATGTCTAACTCACCTATGTATGGAAGCATGGGAAAAACACAATAATTATGAGGAAATGTAAGAGTACTTTATTCTTCTACCCCATTGGAAAACATTCTATTATTATCATTTTTGTCCACACATTCATACTCTCCACTTCTTCGGTTGTGTTCTCCATTGTTACCCATTATCCAAAAACTAAAATTGACCAAAATAGTGTTGTTGAAGAAGAAATTACAGACCCTAGGCAAGAAACAGAGAGGTTGTATACGAGCATAGAGGTTGCGAAAATTATAAATCATTCACCCATTAGTTATTTTTACTGAGTGGTTGCTTCAAATCCAAGTATTATTCTTTTGAGTTGTTCCCAAAAAACATTTAGCAAGTTGGACTCTTTTTGCCCACATTAAAGATCATGAAAAGTGAAGAATATCCTTGAGAGACCATTGAGTAGAAAAATGAAGATATTCCTTGTGTTGTGTAGAGAAGTGGAAGAGAGTTCCATGACAATATAATGGTTAGATGGGATGGCTAGAGTGCTCTATATTGAGTAGATTGTGTTTTTTGGGTTGTTATATTCTTTGCAGTGGAAGCTCAATCAAATTGACTGGTTGGTCAAGGTGGATCGACTAGGTGAAAGGTGGATCGACTAGGTGAATGTTCGACTCGATAGATAAGTCAAGTCAATGGTTAAGTAGGAAGTTGGGTCGATAAATAGAGCTGACTAGAGGTCGACAAGAGGTCAAAATATGTTTGGCTGGTAGCCAACTAGAGGTCAATTATAACAGAATCCTGAGATTCATAGGATTGCAGCTAATCATATGCATGGATCTGTAACCATTGTTAGGTGCCATGAGTTAGGTTTTTTCATGTAGTAAAGCCTATTAATATGTCGATTTTTAATACAATAAAAGGGTTATTATTAACTTAGTGATTTGAAACATATTGTAAAAGGGTTATTATTAACTCAATAATGGTCATGTAGATGTAAGCTGAATTGGATTCAAGATTGTTCTCGTGTAAAGCAAGAGAGTAGGATGATGATGGTGTCTTAGGTGTAGAACAAGGTTAGTTATGTAACTCTTTATTCTCAGAATGAATAAGAAAACAAGAGAGATGGAGTCGTTCAAGGAATGTCCATTTTCCTAGTTATGGGTTTCCAGGGTAAAATATTTGTGTACTATGTGATTTGTTGAATTTTCCAACATGCTTTGCATGTCATGTTGATTTCCTCAACACGCTCTACATGCCATGTTGAAATCCCTACTCCAACACCTAAGTATCTTGTTATCTAGTGATTTCCTTATTGCAAATCAGATTAGTAGCTCACAAAAACAAAGACATTGCTGAAATATTCAATTCAAATAAAGATAGCAGAAGCAATACTGGAAACCAAAAATCTCATGCAAAATACACAAAGGTATTCTACCCTTCAACTAAGCTTATCATTCAAATAACCTCAAATATTACAAGGGCTCCCTTACTGGGAAAATTTCCCAAAGAGAAAAGAGACAAAGAACATCAAAAACATGACTGGCTTGATCTGTTGTGAAACATGTTGTACAATCTTGTACGACAACAATGTGACGGTTACGCTGATATCTGCACTATCCTATGCTATCCACGTGACTGTAAAGCTGAAACTCATGATATCTGCGTGACCTAAACTAGAATACCTACATTGTCATGTGGAAGCCCGGTCCTTCTGATGCATGAATGTTCTCTCTCTTCCCCTGGCCTAGATATCTAGATGGAAGTCCTTATCCATCTATCCAAGATATACTTGAATCACAGTCCTTCATGATCCAACTCTATGTGTCTCAAATCAATCTCTCTCAATCAATATAACAAAGTAAGTATCTTCCTCCTTCACCCCAACCTTGATTTTATAAGATTGAGTTATGAATTAACCCTAATCTCCAAAGTGATTGACGGTTGAGATTACTTCTCACCTCACTTGAGATCAATGACTATTATTTAATTCACTAATGCTAATCAAATAATTTCCTTAAATAAAACTCAACTTATTAATTAATTAAAGTAAAGTCAAGGATAGAAGGCTTTGGATGATTTCCACATGTTTAGACACATAGACATGTCCAAAAATACCTATCTGATGCTACCATGAATCAACACTCCCTCTTAGAAAGGAAGGTATTTATCGAAGAGCCACATGGAATTGGTTCCCCCTTCGATATCGACACAATGTCTTGCACATCATCCTGCCAACTAGCATCCCACCAACGCTACTAGTCAGTTGCTCTCTGAATATTGGAAATCATGGAATCGATGACGCTACAGATCAATGCCATGAATTTTGGAAACTTGATCGAAGGCCTGCTCTCCCTTAATGTACTCCTTGGACACCCCTTATCTTGAGCATCCATCAATGTCATCTCATACCAACTTAGTCTCCTAAAAAAACTAGAAGGGGCTAAGTCCCTCTTCCCATATGAAGGTTGATGCCCCACACTGGAAGTCTATGAACTATGTTCATCCTTCGAATGTTCACCATTCAGAGCCTCCTACTCTTCATCCTCTATCATTGACATCAATCCATGATCTAAGATCTCCTTGGATCCTATTATAGGATTGCCTTGCAACCTATATAACCTTCCCTCTCTGACACCAATTCTCACGGTTGTGTGAGGGATAGCTCCCTCTGGACATATGAGTACTTTCCCTCTCTTAAAATTCATGACAAAACCCCTATCCTCCAAAACTAAAATTGAGAGCATGTTCTTCTTCAGTTCTGGTACATAAAGCACATCTTGGGCTTGTAACGAACCTCGTGACTCAAGCTATAACATGACGGTTTCATTCTGATTCATTGCATACTTGGCATCATGACCAAGCTCCACATGGGTCCTTGAGTCCTCTACCAGACTATTGAATAGCTCTCATGCTTCTAGCTCTAGTTGATTTCATTAATATACAATCTAGGCTCCCATCATGGGATAATGTCCACCTAAGGAATAATACAATGTAGCAAATAGCCTAACCTATCATACCTCAAGATTAGTCCTTCGATCTTGTTGGCTTGCTATCTCCCTTGTGTCCCCTTTTCTCCTTTCCTTAGACCTTGCCCTTGCAGACTTGGATGGAAGTCCTTCTCCACCCAATCAATGAGATCTATTATCTCACTCTATGTGTATTTTTTGTCCATTGAGAAACAACCAACTCCTACAACCTAACACCTATGTCATTGTTGTACAATCATGTACCTCCAATTGCTCTGCTCCCTAGATTTTTCCTTGCTAGCATATATGTTTGTTGCTCATGGAACTGCTCTAGTTTCTCCCGTGACTTCTCTTCTCCTTTGGACTAAATATATCTTTAGGTGAAATTCCTTCTTCACCTCCTGCTAAGATCTCCTTGAGCAAAATTCCTTCTTTTCTCTATTTACGAGTCACTGAATCCAATATATATATCATCCTCCGATCTCTAGATGAAATTCATTCTTCACCCATCCAAGATCCCCTTGAGTCACTGTCCTTCGTGGTTCAAGCACTTGAGAAAAAGTTCTTCTTTGCTTCTATGTGCTCTCTTGTGGTTTAGATATATAGAGGGAATTCCTTCTCCACCTATTTGAGATATCCTTGTTGGTTTCTCGGGCTCCTGCCATTGCTCAGTAAGCCACCCAACCAAAAAATTTCTATTGCATATTTCCTAGACTTGTTGTTATGCCCTGGATGCTGAAAATTCCCTTGTATTGACCTATACGACCTCTTCCCATGCTATTTGCGCTAACAACGTGAACTGAATGATGATACTCGTGTTGTTTCCTCTGACCTGTATATCGATAATGGTGTTGTTACAACACAACCTGTAACTGAATACACATGTTGTTTGTGTGACCTGTATCAGAATACCCATGTTGTCCTCTACAACCGAACCAACTGCAATATGACAATTTCCCTGAAACTTGTCCTTCAATTTCTTCTTGTTGGTTTATAGATATGCTAAGATATCCTACAAATCTAGTAGATCTACTACAAAAGAGAGTGGATCTGTGCTTAGTCCTTCAAACACCCACCATGATACTCCTGATTCAATAGATATGTTAATGTAACCCTAGATCTGATCTATATCTATCTCTTGGTTGTTAAAATATTATGTAACTGAAAAGAATATTCTTATCCCCTTTTGTGGATAAAGATAAAATATATTTATTATTGATTAGATCAATTCCCTTTTATGGATTGATCATGTCGGGTATTGTAAATGACCAAATCCCCTTTTGCGGATTGGTCAAGCCCTAATTGTAATAGGCTAAATAAGAAGTCAGCCCCATAATATATTAAAGAGGCCCCATAATATATTAAAGGTGGTTATAACCACCCATAAGAAGAAGTCAGTCGTGTCAGTGAAGAGACACTTCCACACGTGCTAGAATTGTATAAATAAGAGGGGCTAGGGCCTCATTTAGACACACACTCAACTCACTCATCTAGTGCTCAAGTTTTGAAGGAAGCTGCAGTTACCAGTTGTCGGAAGAAGAAAGAGAGAGAGAGGTGCATCTCTGGGAGAGGAATTTCTGTATTGCTTGGTTCATTGTCTTGGCATTGTATTGGCTATCTATATTAAGGAAGTTTTGTTGGGTTTTCTTCCCCTTGAGGGTTTCCTGAGATAAATGCTTGTGTACTCTTTGTGATTGTGTTTCTCTCAGTGATCCTATCTATGCTATTGTTATCTAGTAAATTGAAAGTAACCTAATAATAGCATAAACTTTAACATGGTATTAGAGCTAAGCTGAAGAGAGCATCTTTCACAGGAAAAAGAAAAACGTCATTGTTGTCGTACATGAAAATTAGGGCTTTTTATTGAAGAAGGTTTTCAGCCCCAAATCCATCTAGAAAGGTGCGTCCTACCTCAAGGAACATTTTGGCATCTTCGGCGCACATTTTCAGTGGCTATATCTCCTAGAAAGTGAAACCCTAGTTTTCACAAAGTACCAAAAAACCAGAAGTACCAGTGTACCGGAAAACCAGAAGAACCAGTCCAGAAATCCATAGATCAAGTTTGAAGGGGTAAAATTTGGATTCTCAGAAATCTGACTGTACCAATATACTCGCCTTAGTCCAGCGCATCTTTTGGAGAGTTCAGTTTTCAGATCCAAGAAATTTGATTTTTTTATTATTTCTATAGCCCAGAGGGCTAGGGTTTCTACTGCAAGAAAGAATGGCTACCAGCATGAGGGTAGAATACAGGCTGGAAGGATCTATAAACTTTAGATCTTGGAAGCATAGGTTGCAGATGATTCTAGACGAGAGTGATCTCCTAGAACATGTTACAGTGGGTGTACCAAAACCAGATGAAGAAGAGAAAAGACCAAGCATAAGAAGAATGAAAAGAAAGAAAAGAGGATCGTGTCAGATTTAGGGAAGGATCACTTGATCCCTCATATATCCGAACTACAGACAACAAGGCAAATGTATGAAGCACTCAACAGGTTATATGAAAGCAAAGACATTAGCCGAAATCTTACCTTAAGAAATCAACTTCGTAACATGAAGATGGACGACTCATAATTCGTCACATCCTATCTTATGAGAGTTTCTCAGATCAGAGATCAGCTTGCAACTATTAGAAATGTCATTAATGGCAAAGAACTAGTAACCACAACCCCAAATGGGTTTCCAACATTTTGGATTCCCTTTGTATAAGGAGTGTGTGCAAGAAGCAAGTTACCCAAGTTTGATAAGTTATGGGCAGATTGCACACAC
>SNQJ01S0163489.1:0-21324 GCA_010110895.2 Picea sitchensis | reverse complement strand
AGGGGGAGCATGAGTGATATGATTTCAGTATTGCATCAGAGTGTTTCCATCAATGCCAAAGGGGGAGATTGTTGATTAAGGTTGGTTGTCATTGATGTCAACCCTTGAAGAAAGCCCCATAGCACAAAGGTTTGGGTAATGGAACCAATATTTTTTGATGTAAATACGACTCATTATTGTTTTTTCATGGTTGATAAGAAGTAAATATGGATGAACTCCAAAGCGGTTCCCTTATGGTGAAATCCCTCATGGGAAGACGCTTTGCGGAGTAAGAAAACCCATGCTTAATTGTGGAATAATGAGATGAAGGAAAATGAATTTTTCATGGAAACTATCCTAGAGTGATAGTTCTTGTCATGCCATTTCCAGTGGTATGTGGAACGTCACATAACTCCTCATGGTTAGAGAGTTATGGCCATGAGAAGTTGGAGACCCCAGGTTTGGGTACTGGACCCAAGTTTGCTTGATGGGTAATGGTATGAGTTATGATATATTTTTATATAATAATATTCTATATGGATAGTACATTTCATTCCATTTCTGGTGGTATGTGGAACGTCAGATAACTCCTCACGGTTTGAGAGTTATGGCCTTACGAAGTTGGAGGACCCTCATAGTATGTGGAACGTCAGATAACTCCTCACGGTTTGAGAGTTATATTCCTACGGTTGGAGGACCCCTTCATATGTCATCTAGAAGCCCCAAAAGGTCAAAGTAGTCAAAGTGATTTAAGAGATTTTAAAAGGTAAATAATAAAGTGAAGTAATGCGTGTATTATAATTCAAAGTGAATACAAAATAAATTATTTCAATAATAAATGTAATGGAGAAATTAGAAGTGGGTTAACCCTAAAATAAGGAAAGTCGGGCCAAGTGACCTAGAAGATGTTTTTAAGGAAGCTACTTGGAGAGTATAAATAAGAGGCAAGGCTCTCTCATTTTAGATACACTTAATAATATTGAATACCTATGGGTGTATGAGGTAAAAAAAGGATATCTAAGCTGAAAGTTTGAGGAAAGTGAAGAAAATAAGTCCGAAATGCAAGGAAGGATAAATTCTTTTGATGGTGCTTTCTAAGGTATGTTATTTACAGGTCATCTCACCATTTTCGCTATAACTTTTTTTCTATAATGATTCAGATCATGCAATTTCTATAAAATTGATAAAACATATCCAAGTATCTGTGGTAAAAAATTCATCTTGTGGGTCGTTGTATTTTGGGAGTTACACTTTGTGCAAAATAGGGTTTTTGGCTAGTCCTGAAACTAGTAAAAAACATGTGTTTCGGGTAAAAACATCATAACTTCTTCATAACAGATCGAAATTTAGTGAGACCAAATGTTTTGGTTATGGTACAGTATGTAGTATGCTGTGTAATAGTTTCAAATCAGTTCAAAAAATATTTCATGTGAACAACACTCTGCAAGGTCACTCTCTAGAATAAACCAGAATTCAGCAAGGTATGCCATTTTTTCTATAACTCATTTTCTAAGAGGTTCCAAGTAGTGAAACTTGGAGGAATTGCATAAAACATATTGAAGAACATTGTCTATCAGTTTCATATATTTATAAATTACAGGTACAAAGTTATGATTACTTCAAGTTAGCATTGTTGACTAATCCAAAACTAGGCATGTGAGGCTAAATAAAAGTTTGATGAAAATGCTAGTCTCCTGTTGCTAAAGTTAAGTAAGATTTGCAGGAATGTGATCATATACACTAGATTTATTACAGAGCTACAAATTAGATTTGGATGATTAAATTGATTAGGGATTTTGGTTGAGGTACATGTTGATTACATGGTTGAGACAAGTAGTTGATGAGTTGGCACATACATGAGGTGTATAGTTGATGATGTTGGTACATATTGATGAGTCATAGTTGATCACTAGTTGACACATGATTGGTACATACTTCGTACATGGTTGGATGTGCTTGTTTATGGTACAGGTTGATTACAGGTTGGTGTATGGTTAATGCACTTTTTTATGGTACAGGTTGATGCATGGTTGATGCATGGTTCATATTTATTGATACAGGTTTACAGCAGTATATCTCACAGTGATAGTGTGACAGTGGTTCCATCATTCTACTTCTACTTCAGGGCGGTTGGATGGGGCAAGGACATGTGGTTGTAGCCACCTTCCGGTTGTAGCTGGAGAACATAGGGGTTGTAGCCTCCTTCTAGTTGTAGCCAGAGAAGTGGGGAGTTGGAGCTTCCTTCAGGTTGTAGCCTGAGAAACTAGGGGGTTGGAGCCTCCTTCCAGTTGCAGCTGGAAAACAAAGGAAGTTGGTGCTTCCAATGAATGTAATTATTCAAGAAATATAAGAAAATTATTATGTGGTTTTCTCTTGATTTGGGTTTCCACGTAAAACACTGTTGTACTATGTATGTGTATGATTGTTCATTTGTTCATTTCTTATTTACTCTGCAGTTATTGGATGATAATGCTTCTTTAATATAGCACTTGGATTATATGGTTAAAATGGATTAAATTTATCTATTACTGATTCACCCCCCCTCTCAGTAATCCAACATGCCCCCTCTAGCTACTGAGCTCCTGACAACTCAGTTTTGGTTGTTCAGCTGAGCGATTATTGGCTCGCTATATTTTAGTAGTTAGGGCATCATTTATTGTAATTTGCTGAATTTAGAAGTGGTTCGACCCTCCTATAGTCGACCACATGGTCTGTAATCTTATAAATACCACTAGGATGATCAGATGATTGTTAAGCAGTAGAAGCATTAGTGTCTTAGACAAAAATATGATTTTACTCTGTTTTGCTAATTTGCATTGCAAAATTATATAAGAAATGTGTTTTTGAGTTTTCATGGTGAATTCGAATTGTTGAGTTCGTGGTGTGATTTTAGGAAGTAACCACGACTTGCTGGGGGGGGCACCAACATTCTGGTAACTATCATTGTGTTGTTTATGCATTTCATAATTTAGTTGTTCTCTTTATTTTATGTACATGCATTTGTATTGTGTTAATTAGTTTGCTGTAATTTAATTGTTTTGACTCTCTTTTGCAGGTTAGAATGATGAATTGTGTTATCATGCATTGATCTTGTAGTTAGGAATGGATTTGAAAATCCCTAGACTAACCTCATGCGCAATTAGATGTTAGATTATTCTTTCTTTTATGATTTTATAGTCAAGTTTAAAACAAAGTTTTAATTAGAATAGAACAAAGTTTTTATTTGGGTTTCTCTTCAACAAGGATTTGATGGATGGATAGAGTTAATTGTAGTTTTTAATTATAGCTTGCTTATCTCATTTTTATATAGATCTTGTTTAATTAGTTGTTGATTCATGTAGTTGTTAGTTTACTTTTTAATACCATATTTTAAATTTCTGTTCTTAAGCATTTTCTTATTGCAGTTTGAATAGATATAACATAGTTTCATTTATGTAATTTCTTTCCTAGCGTTATATTGCAATTGTATTTCTTAGTTAATATCTCGAGTTTAAGTATGAATTTTGCTTATGTAGTATAGAAGTATAATGATGATCTCGTTATGTTATTGATGGTTCATATATGAATATGCAAGGTATTTAACATTGTTTGTGTCATGGCTAAATTCTCCTTGCATTGTTTAATCCATCCCTTTCACTTTGCCATTGAGACTAGTGTTGAGATTATACCACTTGAATTGTCCTTTGTTGTCAAGTGTCACCGAGATATCATCCGACAACGAAGAAATTCACACAACCACCAGCATTATAATTGAGTTTTTTCATAGGTTAAAGATAGTCTCTTATTTTTGTAGATTAGAAGATATAGTTTCTTGCTCTCATAGTTTAGAAGATAGTTTTATTGTTGTTGTAGGATAGATAGTCTTTGCTTTGATAGATTAGATAGTAGTTTTTTTATCATAGATTAAGAATTAGTTGTTAGTCCTTCTTGCTTTCAATTAAGTAGATTTCCTTTTATGAATTAGAAATAGTCTTGAAGTTTTGAGAACATAGTCCACTTGCCTCTTAGGCGAGATAGTTGTTCAATGAGAAGTTTTAATTTGATTGCTTGCAGTAGTTAGTTGTCTATTTGCTTTAGTAGGCTAGTTAGTTGTCTTTTCTTACTTGTCTATTTTCTTTAGTAGGTTAGTTGGTTGTCTTTGCTTACTTGTCTATTTGATTTAGTAGGTTAGTTAGTTGTCTTTGCTTACTTGTTTATTTATTTACTGTCATAGGGTAGTTACTCATTGAATATAGGTTAGCAAGTTAAAGAAGTTTGCTTTTGTCATTTGATTATTGATATTCTTAGATAGTTTCTTTTGCTTATTTTTATGAACTAGTTTTCTTCAAGTAGGGTTTTTACTTGTTTTCTTAGGACTATCCATCGATCCTTGGCCCAAAAGTACTTAGGTTACCTAGTTTCAAGTTGCTTAGTAGGGTTTGTTCATTAGATAGGTTTTCTTGAGTAGATTAGCCTTAGATAGCTACCTTCCTTAGTTAGACTATACTTCTACCAACCCTTCTAATTTTGGCATATATGTTTCTACAACTCTAAGTTTACTTACCCCGGTTGACAATTTAATTGAGGGTTTTTACTGTGTTTTTAGTGCATATACAACACCCATCATTTTTGGTGCCATTGTCGGGGAGTTGTTTCAAGGTAAGAAGTAGTTAGGAAATAGACCATTCCTATACCTTAGCATTAGATTGGTGGAGGGGGAACTTTAAGACGAGAGGTAAGAACCTGCGCATATGTTATTGCAGGCTCCCCCAAACCCAATGGTAGTTTTACCTTTTTTTTTTGTTTTCTTTTATGAATAGACCTAGAGATCCATAAGGTAGATATATTAAATCTAAATAATACCTTTTAGCCAAGGTTCCTTTTGATCTCTTTGGGGGAAGGAACGTTCCACTTATAAAATCCACAGACTGATATCAAAAAATAGGAGCTAACTCAACCCAAAGAGCTAAAATAGTCTTTGAGAAGACTAACATAGGGAGAACTATAGAACAAGAAATTGAAGCATCAATCATATTGGGATAGGAGGCAAGACCACTCAAGCCTTCCGCAGAGCCAAACAATACAACCTTTTCTTTTACACCACCACCAAGAAATCCTAACTTTAAGGACATCATAGACCCTGAATAGGTGAATCTTTTGTTTGGTAGTTCATCCAATGTAATTATCTTTCAAATTGACATAGAAAATTTGGCACCAATAATATCAACTGGCTTGAGTAGATTCCCAGACATCCAATCAGTAGGAAAACCTTTTCATCAAAGGAAAACCTTGTTCTCTTCAAAGATAAAACCACCTAGGTACTCTCTTTTTGGAAACCAAGCCAATATGGGTGATCACGAGGAACATAAAAATGTAAGACATGGGGAGGAAGAAGAAACTGGAAACCAAACCAAAACTACCTTCGGGTTTCCGATTTTAGACACCACTCCAAATGTCAACATGAAGAATATTCTCCTCTCAGCACTGCCTAGCTTTTATGGTAAAAATGGTGAATATCCAGACACCTTCCTATTTGAATTTGACATCTTGTGCAGGAGCTACAACTATGTGCAACATGCCCATACGTTAAAACTCTTTCCTACCACCCTCAAAGACTCTGCACTAAGATGGTTCATGGGGTTGGGAGAATCCAGTATTAGGTCTTGGGAAACCATGAAAGATATCTTTCTTAAGAAGTACTAGGACTACTGCAAGACCAAAGAGTCTCGTAATGACATCTTTAAAATCCAACAGTTAGAATACGAGACCCTTGAAGACTATATGGAAATATTTGGTTATATCTCCCAGAAGTCAAAATACCATGACCTCCCAAAGGATGCAATTAGGGTTCTTTTCCTTAAAGGAATTTCAGAAGAATATCTAGAGATTCTTAACCTGATGGAATCAGGTGATATTTCTCATAAACCTTTTTCCGAGATATGTGAAATGTGTAAAAATTACTCAAGGAGTAGAGCCAAAACATGAAAGAATGTCTGGGACCCTTATAATAGAATCTTAAAACCAGTAAGTTCAGGTGGTATCACAAGAGAAAAAATAGGGAACGTTTTAGAAAATTTTAAGAAAAATATCCTAAGCACAATAGGTTCCCAGTTGGACACCCTTAAAATAAAAAAGAAACAGGAGGAGAAAAATGCAGCAATGAGCATATATTGCCCAAGATGCAAGAGGAAGCATTCCTCAAGGGAATGCCCATTAGATAATATTTTAGTTTGTGGCTTCTATACAGAAGACCATTCAACTGAGAAATGTCCATCCTTGCCCGATTTATTAGCTATATATAGGAGTGGAGATCTTGGGGAGTCTTCTTATGCACCTAGGAGGCCATGGCAGCCCACATACCCAGATCTACAATCCCAAGTTCCACCCTCTTATCAACAAAAACAACAGTGGAACCCACTAGGTTGGAAAATTGGTCTACCCAATACCAACATCCTTGGCATCAAGGATGGAGAGGAGGACACAATCAAGGAAACCCTCAAGCTCCACCTATCCCTATGTCCAACCATCCTTATCCTTAGTTCCCACTGAACACTCCGCAGGTTTTGTCAAGTTTTGTTCCACCACCTTTACCTCCCATTCCACAAAAACAACCACTACAATATCAAAATGTAAGCTCCTTGAGACCAACACTATTACTGGCACAACTAGTGCCGAATCCCAATAATAAGCCCCCTCAACCTCTTAACAATTTTGAGATGAAGGCTTTCCCGACATATGTTATCACTCCTGTTCCATTACAAGAAATTCAACTAAGATCGGAAAAAGTTCTAGATAGGAAGAGACCTTCAGTAGTCATCCAGAAAGATGAAGAAGAATAAACCACCAAACAACCCACAGATGACGCTAGGTGGCAAGATGTTATTATCCCGAAGAATCAAGAACCCAAGCTTCCCCAAAATGAACCTTCACAAATTACTAAGGTCCCTCCTTATCCAGACCAATTGGTAATCGAGAAACCTACCACCCGATTGAAATTTGACATTTTAAATGAATTGAAAAATATTTGTGTTAATATTCCCCTGCTTCAAGCCATTAAAGACATTCTAATATATAGTAAGGTATTCAAAGAATTGTGTATTAAGAAGCCAGGTAGGAAGCAAAAGGATCCTCCTACAGTGCATCTGGTAGGAGGATTTTCTGTGTACATATCAAAGCAACCAAAACTAGCAAAATATGGGAACCCAGGAAACCCCATAGTGACCATAACCATTAATGAGGTCTCCATTGGAAACACTCTCATAGACCTAGGGGCAGCCATCAATGTTATGACCGCTACTACCTTGGAACAATTATAGTTACAACCTCTTCTTCCGCCTACCCCAACCATTTTAGAATTAGCAGATAAGACTAGGGTTATACCTGAAGGGATTTTAGATGATATCATGGTTACTTTAGCCTCATTGGATTACCCAGTAGATTTTCTTGTCATTCACTCAAAGGATCTTTCCAAAGGCCATCCCATCATTTTGGGAAGACGTTGGCTAGCCACACCCAATGCATTTATTAGTTGTAGAGAAGGAGAAATGACCATCTAAAATGGTCTCTCTATCCAGAAGCTCACCATTTACCCTCCAACTCAACCTATTATGGAGAATCTATGGTTGCTTGAATTTCCATACGAGAACGAGAACTGGGAAGAACCCGTATTTCCAAGTGACCATGCATGGGCACTTCAGGAGAACACAACAAAAAATGTGCTAAACCAGTTCATTTCTGCTATCACATGTGTGGATTTTGCACAGTCTTTTCCCTAATTTGAGTACATGTTTGGGGAATAATTTCAAGAACAATTAGACCCATCCATTTTGTATTCAACATATTTCATATTCAAGATAGATGAGTCAGTCGTGTCTTATAATATTCCCTACGAGATTAGTCCAGGGAACTTTTTACTTATAAACTCCGGGCTAGATACAGACCAACATAAATAGTTAGTAGATATCCTTAAGAAAAAATCAGGAGCATTTTCCTGGGAATAAACTGACATGAAGGGTATACACCCTAACACATGCATCCATAATATACACACCCAGGGGGAAGTAACATCTGTTAGGCAACCCCAGAGAAGGATGAACCCAACACTCAAAGGCATAGTAAAGGAGGAAATCCAAAAGTTGTTAAATGTCAAATTTATCTATCCCATCTCTGGCAGTAAGTGGGTATCCCTGCCTGTAGTGGTTCAAAAGAAAATAATCAGGAAATGGAGAATTTGTGTTGATTTCTGGGAACTCAACAAATCCACTCTAAAATACTACTTTCCTCTTCCTTTCATTGACCAATTTCTAGATACCTTGTCTAGAAATAAGTATTTCTCCTTTCTAGATGGGTACAACGGGTACAATCAGATTCTTATAACACCCGAGGACCAAGACAAGACTACCTTTACTTGTCCTTGGGAATCCTATGCCTATAGGATCTTACCATTCGGATTGTGTAATGCTGCTGCAACTTTTCAACGAGCAGTATTAGGGATATTTTCCGATCTTATTCATAATTGTGTGAAATTCTACATGGATGAATTCACAGTCTATGGAAACACTTACCAAGAAGCCTTAGACAACTTAGAAAAAGTCCTCATCAGATGCCAGGAAATGAACCTATCTCTAATTCATGAAAAATGAAAAATGTTGTTAACTGAAGGAGTGGTTCTAGGACATCATGTTTCATCTGAAGGGATAAAAGTTGATACTGCAAAGATTGAGGTCATTATTTAACTTCCACCCCCCAAGACTCAGAAATATGTGAGAATATTTCTTGGACATGCTGGATATTACCGACGGTTTATTAAAAAATTTACAAAGATTGTTGCACCTATGTTTGGATTATTGATAAAAGATGTTGATTTTGTTTGGACTGAGCAGTGTCAAACTGCCTTCAAAACCCTAAAAGCTAAGATGTATGTGGCACAAGTTCTTAGAGGGCCCAATTGGACTCTCCCATTTCATATATCCATTGATGCCTGTGACACCGCAATAGGAGGGGTATTAGGGAAGAAAGAGGACCAACAGTCCTATGCCATTTAGTTTGTGAGCAAGAACTTGTCCCCTGCCTAGTTGAACTACACAATCACCGAGAAGGAATTGTTGGCAGTTGTTCATGCTATTAACAAGTTTCGTCATTACATTACAGGTTATGAAGCATTTGTACACACCGATCATTCTGCCATTAGATTCCTCATGAGAAAACCTATAACTAATGGTCGAGTGACTAGGTAGCTCTTGTTATAGCAATAATTTAATATCACTGTGCTTGACCGGCCTGGAAAGGATAATGTAGTAGCTGACTTTCTTTCCCAAATAAAAAATGAGGATGATCATATCCTTGTAGATGATAGTTTCCCAGATGAGCACCTTTTTGCCCTTTCTATCAACACCCCATGGTTTGCGGATATGGCAAACTATATGGCTACTAGGAAGTTACCGTCTCATTTGTCACCTCATGAAAAGTGAAAAATTATTACACAGAGTGCTAATTCTTCTTGGGTTGGTCATGATATTTTTTGCACAGGTCTTGATTTGATTATTTGTAGACGTGTCCGAGAGGACGAGGTACCTGAAATACTACGAAGTTGTCATGATGGACCATGTGGTGGCCATTTTTCTGACAAATGCACAACATATAAATTATTACATTTAGGTTACTATTGGCCTAGCATTTTCAAAGATGTTGCCAAGTATGTGAGAAGTTGTGATAGTTGCCAAAGGATAGGAAGACCTACGTCAGCTGACGAAATGCCTTTGCGTGCCCAAGTTATGATAGAAACGATCCAGATTTTATGAGAAGAACAAAATGACTACAGATTATTAACATGTTCTTAACACAAAATAATAGAGATACCGTAAAACTAGTTTTCTATTCAATAATGAAATAAGCTGAAACTATAAAATGCAGCGAAAACAAGCTTGCTGGAATGGTGGTGGCTTATCTCTAAGAAGAGATGTGACAGCTACGCTCATTCGCAAGAAGAAGATTACAATGAGGTTCTGAAGGCATTTTTACAATAAACAGGAATGCCAAAAAGTTTAGACATCCAAAAACCTAACCCTAAGAGATTAAGCGCCAAAAGTCATGTGGGCCCCGTTTGGGTAAGTTAGTACATTAACTTCTCGGGGCCATAAATTTTGCATACGATCTTCGTTTTAGGTGCATACTATCCCGTTGGAAAGGTATCATCGAGGAGATTCATTTTGGGGCCTAAATCATGTTGTAGTCCAACATTTAGTTTGGTTTATCCCGAAAAAACTTCATTTAGGCCCTCAAAATGGCCCCGAAAATTAAAACTACTAAAAATAGTAAATTGCCAAAGTTGATAGAAAACTGTTTTGAGCCAGTTGGAAAAGGTGGGTGGCCACCGATATCCACCTGGATCAATCCTCCCTCCTTAGGAATCAATGGTATCCATTGCATTGAGGTCCCCCATCAGATGAGGAAATTTATGTTGAATCTAGCCTCGGGTGAGCCACTTGCCTTGGTGCAGGAGCTGCCTTGCTTTGACGACTCGATAAAACTAGATCCTTTGTTGTCGAGTGACCTTGATATGTGTGTCCACAATATAATAATTGGATTTATGTTGTATGAATTCAGGGTTGAGCTCAGTTGGTGTCAGTTGTTCTGCTACTTTTGAGGTGTCCAATAATGGTGGGAAATAAGGTCGAAGGAGATCCACGTTGAACATTGGGTGCAGGCCAAGGAAAGGAGGAATGTTGAGCTGAAAAGAATTATCCATCATGACCTTGGTGATGGTGTACGACCCATAATGGAGTGGACTTAGCTTCCGATGGGGTTCCGTAAGTCATTCTTTCTGCAAGTGCAACCAAACTTTGTCGCCCACCTGAAACTTATGTGGCACCCGATGTTGATCATGGCGTTGTTTGTACTTGTCATTGGACTTTTGTAGGATATCCTAAACCTGTTGGCAGATGTACTGGATCTACTCAATGAACTAGGTCGCTTTGTCAGCTTCAGTTGGAGCAGAAGATGAGTCGGTCGAGGTGACCGCAAGGGGAAGTGCAACATCTATGGGACCCAATGGTTGAAATCCCAACCCCACCTGAAAGGGGCTATGGCCGATTGAGCTATGCAGAGCTTGGTTGTAGTTATGATGGACATAGGGAAGACTCTCATCCCATGTGAAAGGGTGTTGTGAATTATACATGTAGAGGATATGCATAATCATTCGATTTACGACCTCGGTTTGGCCATCTTTCTGTGGGTGGAAGACCGTGGATTTGGTGAGCTTGGTGTCAAGCAGTGACTAGAGGCTCGACCAAAATGTGCTGAGAAATTGACTGTCCCGATCTGAGACAATGGTTTGTGGGATTCTAAAATGTACCCAAACTTGTTCAAAGAAGATCTTGGCAGTGGCCTCTGTTGTGATGTTCTTCTTGCAGACAACCAAAATCGCCATCTTAGAAAAGAGATGAACAACCACAAAAACACAATCATTTCCCTGCTTGGTGGATAGGAGGCCCGACATGTATTCCATTGAGATGGATTACCATGGCCTATCAGGAGTAGGAAGAGGGGTGTATAGGCCCTGTTTCTTAGTGGTTGGTTTGGCAATCGCACAGGCAGTGCAGGGCCTGATATACTTGTTGACCTCCTATCGAAGTTTCGACCAGTAGAAATGTTTATGTAGCATCGCCACTATCTTTTCAGTGCCAAATTATCCTGCCACCCAACTGTAGTGGTCTTCCCAGATAATCTTCGCTCCCTCGCTTGATGGAACACAGATATGGCCCAGACGACACAACAACCCATCCTAAATATGGAAATTATCGACAACTGCATTTTCCCCCAACTTTTGGTAGGTGGTGAAAGTATAGGTCTGTCTCATAGAGTTGGGTCCATCCAGAGGTCTCATGGTCACATGATTCTAGCACTGTGGTGAGTGCCATGACTGGAGGTCTGCTGAGGAAATCAACGACGCGATTGATGCTTACTGTTTTATACTTGATGTTGAGGTGGAATTGTTGCAATTATGTGGACCACTTTTGATGGCAGTCATTCTACAATTTTCCTTGTGTCTGCATGAACTGCAGTGGCTTATGATCAGTGTGGATGGTTGTCTCCTTCCTAAGAATGTAGTGTCTCCACTGGCAGTAGGCTTGCACAATGGATTACATTTCTTTATCGTAAGTAGGGTACTTACGGACAACATCTGATAGTGTCTCACTATGATAGGCCACAGGGTGGGCGTGCTGAGTGAGAATGACACGCACAACATAGTTAGATGCATTTGTCTCAATCTCAAAGGGATGCTATATATCTGGGAGTGAAAGTACTAGGGATGAGCAAAAGCGTTGCTTCAAATCATCAAACTCTTGTTGTTGGGACCACCCCCATGCAAATTTCTCCTTACCACCACCCCTATTTATTTGGCTAAGGGCCCATGCAATATGGGAGAATCCCAACACGAACCAACGATAGAAACTGGCAAGGCCCAAGAAGATCTGGAGCTCGGTGAGTGTGGTTGGGGCTGGCCAGTCACGGATGACTTGGATCTTGGCTAGATCCAGATGTATTCCATGCTTATCAATGATTTATCCCAGGTAATGGACCTTATCCATGCCGAATGAGCATTTTTCCAAGTTTGTGTATAGCTTGTGTTGTCGTAGGGTGTGTAGAACCTGCTGAATATGTTGGAAGTGTTCGACCCAAGTCTTGTTGTAAATGAGAATGTCATCAAGATACACCACTACAAAATTATTGGTGAATGGTCGCAGGATATCATCCATCTACCTCATGAAAGTGGTTGGCGCATTTGTCAAACCAAAGGACATGGCCAACGATTCAAAAATGCCTTCCTTTGACTTGAAGGCGGTCTTCCATACATCTGTCTTTTCTATCGGGACCTAGTGATAGCCAGACTTCAGATCAATCTTACAGAAGTATTTGGCCCCCGTGATTTTATCAAGGAGGTTGTCGATTCGGGGAATCAGGTATCAGTTTCTAACTATGATTTTATTCAGAGCTCGGTAATCAATGTAGAGTCGCCAGGTTCCATCTTTCTTCTGTACCAGCATGATTGGGCTCCCACAAGGTGATGCGCTAGGAAGTATGTGCCCCTTGTGGAGTAGCTCTTGGATCTATCTCTTGATCTCCTCATTCTCTAATAGAGAGCGATGATAGACTATCCCATTGGGAAGTGGTGTGCCGAGGGTCAGATCGATGGGGTGCTTGACCTAGCAGTGCAGAGGTACGCTGGTAGGTGAGGAGAAGATATCGAGTATTCTTCCACGACCTTGTCTAATTGCTTCTGCTATGTGGAGAGGTCAGTCATAGAGACCCTAGATGTGGATGTGATCTTTCGCTTACTCTAAGAGTGAATCATAAATAAGACAAACTTCCCCATCTGAGAGATGACCTTCCTGCATTTCTTAGCAGAGATCAAGGAAATATCACTAGGTGGGACTGAATCAGGTATCCTGTACAATTTCCTGGTCAAAGTAATAATAACACTACAAGGCCTAGACACATATACAACATGAAATTTCCATAAATGAGGTTGGTCCAAAAGAACATCACAAAATTCGAGAGGAGCAACATCACACAATACCTCATCTTTGAAGGGCTTGATGTCATATGACATTCGACACTGTTGGCTGACGCAGAGATCGCTTCCTTATCGGAGCCATCCAATGGTGTAGGGTTGTGGGTGTGGCATTATTGGTAGGGCCAGTCACTTGATGACCTCTACTGAGATGAGGTTCTTATGTCTACCGCTATCAATGATGAAGTGCAGCGGTGTTCCTTTTACCCACATTTGTGAATGGAAGAGGCGCTCTCCTTCTTCTGGCTCATCTGGTTCACCAGGTTAGAGCTTGGTGGTAGCAACGGTGGCACTGGGTTCCACGTCAATGATCCATCTTCCCCTTTCTAGTTCTAGCTTAGAGTCAAAATCCACATCTGATTTAGAGGCTTTCACTTCGGCCACCAACGACTACTTTGAGCGGTAGTCAACAGTGTTATGCCAAGGGCTCTTATGGAAGTTGCACCACTTCCCGGTATCTTTCTTTGTCTTTCCAGTGTCCTTCTTTTCTTGCGACTTAGAATGCTTGTCCTGATACTGTCCATATTTTCTATGTCCTTTTTTATATGGGTAGGTGCCTCCCTTTACTGGATTTTGTTGTGAGGGGTTCCCAAGCCCAAATTGTCGCGTCTTTTGTTTGAGCTTCTGCTCGATTTTGATGGCATATCGGTAGTCCACACCTAATGATGAGATGTCCAGAAATTCCATTTCAGTCTGGATGTATATATGCAAAGAACTGCGGTACTTGAGCACCAGATGTCGCTCTGAGTCTTTGATACCCAGCTTGGTGCGCAAGGTATGGAAGATATTTGTGAAACCTGACATTGCTTGGTCCCTTTCTTGCCACAGTGTAGTCCATTTGGTATACAGGTCGTCATAACTTCCGACAGGGTAGTATTGTTCCTTAATAGCATCCCTGAAGGATTCCTAGGTGGTCATGACTATAAATAATGAGGGTTCCTCTGTTTCATTTTTCTCACAGAAAGTTTCCCACCAATCTTTGACATGGGGAACAACTTTGAGGAGCACAAAAGTAATCTTTTCTTTATCCGAAAAGTTATGGACAGAAAAATACCCTTCTGGTGGATTCAACCATTTGTCTACAGCATCTGCGTTTGTCTGCCCTTCAAATATAGGAATATCGAAGTTTATTTGTACCTTGAAGGGGGTGACGCCTCCACTCGAAGAAGATGTGTCGCCTGTTGGTAGTCGTCGAAGTATTTGTGTGAAACTATCCATCATATCGTTCCTTTGTTGCGTGAGGGATTCCTCAATCAACAGTTTGAAAGGATCTCTTGTCCCATCATATTTCTTTTCTCCTGCCATGAGAGGTCGTTTGGGCGTGCAAGAGATTTTGTCCTCAAGAGAAACAAGCTCGAGACCCAACTCTTTGTACTCCGACCTCGTTGCGGACATGCATTAAGACGACAAGGAGCAGACCACTCTAATACCACTGATCCAGATTTATGAGAAGAACAAAATGACTACAGATTGTTAACAGGTTCTTAACAAAAAATAACAGAGATATAGTAAAATTGGTTTTCTATTCAATAACGAAATAAGTTGAAACTGTAAAATGCAGCGGAAACAAGCTTGCTGGAATGGTGGTGGCTTATCTCTAAGAAGAGATGTGACGGTTGCACTCATTCACAATAAGAAGATTACAATGAGGCTTTGAAGGTATTTTTACAATAAACAGGAATGCCAAAAACCCTAGACATCCAAGAACCTAACCCTAGGAGATGAAGCGACAAAAGTCATGTGGGCCCCGTTTGGGTAAGTTAGTACATTAACTTCTCGGGATCGTAAATTTTGCATATGATCTCCATTTTAGGCGCATGATAGCCCATTGGAAAGGTATCTTCAAGGATATTTATTTTGGGGCCTCAATCATGCTGTAGGAAATCATTGATTTGGGTCGATCCCGAAAAACCTTCATTTAGGCCCTCAAAATGGCCCCAGAAGTTAAAATTACTAAAAATAGTAAATTGCCAAAATTGTGAGAAAATTGTTTTGAGCCAGTTGGAAAAGGTGGGTGGCCACTGATATCCACCTGGATCAATAACCCTTTGAAAATTTTTCCCTCGACTTTGTAGGACCAATTTCACCCATGTCCCGTAGGAAGAGCTATATTTTGGTTTGTAAGGACTATGTCACCAAACGGGTAGAGGAAAAAGCCCTATTCAGGGCTACAGAGAGGTCTGTTCTCGAATTCATCTATGAATACATATTTACCCACTTCGATGTCCCTCGTTAAATTGTTACCGACCAAGGCACCCAATTCACTTCCAAGCTGATGAAGGAGCTGACAGAGAAATATGGGATTAAACACCATAAATATTCTCCATACCACCCACAAACCAATGGTTAGGTAGAATCCAAAAATAAATTTCTGGAACCCATCTTGACCAAGACTATTCAGTTACATCACTGGGATTGGGCTAATAGGCTCCTAGAGGCTTTGTAGGCATACCGAACTACCTGGAGAAATACCACTGGGCATACCCCTTATGAGCTAGTGTACATGAAACAAGTACTTTTACCTATAGAATTCCAAGTAAGGACCTTACGTATTGCCGCAGAATTAGGACTGAACCTGGATGAGGCTCAGAAGTAACGAGCCCTACAATTGAATGAATAGGATGAAATCAGGCAAGATAACATCCAACAGACGATATTAGTCCAAAACTAGAGGAGCAAGTGGCATGCCAAGTTTATTAAGAAGAAGCACTTTGAGCTTGGTGATTGGGCCCTGTTGTTTGATTCCCAATTCAAAACCTTCAAAGGAAAAATTACCACCCGCTGGTTGGGCCCTTATGAGGTAGACACTGTATATGACAATGGAGCTATAAAAATTAAAACAATTGACAATGGACAAGTCTCCTTTGTAGTAAATGGACACCGACTTAAATTTTATCATAAGCCCATTTCCAGAGAGATTTTTCTACAGGTCATGTCAGCCGACAAGGAATTGACCTTAGTACGGGGAAGTCCCCCCTTGTTCTTGAAAATTTTTATGAATTTCCTACTGTATATATGTAAATAGTTTTTTTTGAATTTTGTTAATAGGGCAATTCTAGAGGTTTCTGTAAGTATTTATTTAACCGGGAGTACACCGCTTCAAGGATATTTCTTCAAAATATTGTTACACTTGAATTTTGTGTCTGCTAAAGCATCAAATGAATATTGACTTACTGTAATTATCCACATTTTTGCAAAAAAAAAAAAATCTCATTTTTAAGGCATTCTAAAGCAGTTGCTCTTGAAACTCTTCACCATTATATAAGGAAGTGATACCATAACTATCAATCCTAGAGGTCTCTCGTACAGTTTTTTCCAAGAAACTTGAGTAAGTGAGTCAAGTGTCTTTATCAAAGAGTAACAAGGAGGTCTAATTAGCAGTTAGTCATGGAAACATCACAATAATTACAAAAGAAGAAAGTGAGTTGAGCCTAGAGATACCTTTCTTTTCTTTCTCAATGGTACCATCCACTACACACTAAATAGCTTAATTATATCATATCTTTAGATAGGCCACGTCCGCTTAAGTACCCCTTACATCAGGACAACCACTGAACAATATAATGGAAATTCATCCTCTAACATAAATACCATCCCAATTGAAAAAAGAGAGAAAGAAAAAGTTGTTTTCAGAGCTGTCCCCCCATCTTCTTGCATAAAGCAATCTTATATTAAAAATATTAAAATATGGAGGGTCAGTCTCTGAGGGTTCAAGAGACTAACCTGTCGGGATACTAAACAGGTCTACTGGAAATGGGTACCGGCCTGTGGTATGACTAGGTAAAACCGTCAGAGTACTGAACATGCTTGTTGGTAGTGGGGCATTCTACCTAGTGAGGATGGTAATCTGACAAAAATAAATAATAAAATTAAACTTGTCCCGATGTATGACACTACTTGTAGACAAAGCTGACATGACATATGTGTGGTTAAGCTAAGGTTAATGAACTCCATAAACTTTCCATTGGGAAATAACTCTAAGACTATATTGAAACTCTCTTGCCTACCTCTTCTTATCTATATATAGGATATCTTATCCTATAGGTGGGGCCATCTCCTAACTGTCTCGTCAGAACAATATGTGAAATTTTATCTTTACACTTGACATACTATAAATCTTCGGCTATTGGGGGATACTGACTAGTTTCCTGTACTTTTGATTGTGAGGTGTCACAATACTTGGGTGTGGGGAAGGGGTTCATGAGCTGACAAATGATCATTTCCTAGAGAAATAAATCCTTGCAAGAATTTTTGTATTATTTCCATGATATAGGTTATTACATTGTTAGTTATTTTTATTTTTGAAGTGCTAAAATCCTGTGTGCTATAAACTACTGAACATACACTTAACATACCACTCTTTATCGGTTTATCTTCCATTACAAGCTGCATATTGTAGGTTTGAAAATACATGTTTTATTCTTGCTATAACTTGTTCATTGTAGGTTTTGACATTACATGTCATATGCAAGAAGATTGAGTGAGCATGAAGCATTCTGCCTCTACTCATTAACCACTGTGATTGTCAAAAACTCTTCAAATTTGCAGGCTGTCCATTATAAGAAGTGAAAATGCATATAACACAGAGGTATTGTATGAAGTACCATATGAGGTGCCGTATGAGATGTCGTATGAGGTGCCGAATGAAGTGCCATAAGAATTGCATACTAGTAACTGTCCTAGATTCTAGGTAACTAGAAATCAATTACATTCAATTGAATTGGTTGCAGACATTGATTTAAGATGCTTCATATGTTATGATCAAATGTCCAAGTCAAAAGACTTGGACATTGATCTAACCACGCATCAGTACATTGCTCCAAAATCGAGCCTTTGAATTCAAAAGTTCCCACACATGGCATCTCGTGCGCAAATGTGGGTAACCTACTCCACTATAGGTGCATTCAAAATCGGGCTGGGCACTCTATTATCTCAATTCTCCCTTGCCATTTGCTTTGCTCTGTGTTAAGAAATCGTGCCCAACCTCTGCCAAGTCGTCCCCTATTCAAATCACATTTGGCCTGTGCCCAATTCATTCCATCTCTTGGCTCGATTACGCCCTTTCTTGGTGAATTCCACCTCTATCACAATGCCCAGGAGATACGAACCCTCTTCCTATGCGGATTTGTTTTCCATTCCCGAATTTGCACAATGCAGAGAAGTGTTTTTGCGCTCAAGTTGGGGGCCATTTTTGTCTAGTTTGCAGGGCTACGATGATGGCCTCTCCATGCAATTTGTGGTTTTTATGGTAGGATAACACATGTAGGGTCTCTTACCTTTAAATTTTCAGAAGAGTCCATTGCTGCAGCAACAAAGCTCCCAAGAATGGGAGATAGATGGTTCAAAAACCACCAATTTCCATGCTCAAGTTATAATAGGGTGTTTAAGCCAGAATTCGAGAGAATTTCAGGAGAAAAAGGATATGCTAAGGAGTGGATAAAGGAAGAATTGATCAACCCCCTCATCGTCATCACAAGGTTGATTACGTGCGAAGGTAGATAATCCACCTTCAAAGCTTGTCATTTCAGATTGTTGGCCCATTTTCTGTTCAACAAACCCTTGAACTTCCTCTTCTATTTTCTCAAAATATTGGAGAAGATCTCCTCTCAAGTGAGGAAGAATTTGACTAACCCCCACAACAGTCTCTTTCACCATGGCTTGATCAAACTCCTCGTTCTAGACAAGTTAGAGAAATAGGGGAAAAATTGGGATGCCTTTATATACCAATTTGCAAACCCTCACTTGACAATTAAGTCTGGAAAAAATCCACTTAGCCTAAGAACTATCTCTCCATCCAAGCCTCTCTCTGCAAGAACTCCAAACCCCCTCTTTTCCGGAACAATACAAAAATCTTTTTGATATCCCTGCTTCCTCCTCGGGTAAAAAGAACAAGAGAAAAGACCAAAATAAGCCTATTGTTAACCCCCAATGCCTTCAATTTATCTTGATCCCCCACCTAAGAAGCTCCAATAAGTTATCCAACAAGACTTTCCCATCATTCCCACAAATAAGAGGGGGGCCAATAGATTTGGTAAAGGACCCTTTCGGAAAAGCACCCAGAACAAAAGAAAAAAAACTTATGCAAAACCTCCACCTACTTCGTATCCTATCCAAGTGTCCTCCGATCTTGAGAGCCCTCACAAGAGACCTAGGGAAGTTTCTGCAGATGGATTAGAGCCACTAAGAAAGAAAAAATCAGAACCTACCTCTCCTTACCAATCCCCCATCACTCCTCCTTCACCCATGCCTACCCTTGATCCTAAGACTGATAGACTGTCCACATCCCTCAAAGTATCTAAGACTTCCTCTAAGATGAACGATTCAGCCCCAACCATTGAGAAGATACAAAAAGAAAATTCTTAGCTTCTCCAACAGTTGGAAGAGAGGAAGACAATAGACACACACCTTCATCATGATAATGCAGTCCTTCAAGAAAAGGTGAACTCCCTTCAACGGTTGGTTGATGAAATGACTAAATCTAACTGCAGCCTCATAGCACAATTGAAGCAACACAAGAGGCACAAGGCTAAGTCTTCACAGCAAGAAGGAGAAGCTTCCAAAGTTGATCCTCCTCAGTAAGCCTAGTCACGAGGGGTAACTTATTTTTGTTTGGAGTGGGACCTGCAAAATTGTAAGTGTGGGGGTAATGTTGGGCCCGAGATATGATCACTTTATGATGGTTATTATACACTTTTGTCGCATGTACATATGTGTTTTTCATATTTTGAAAGAGATTTTTGAAGAATTTTATGTTAAAACAGTATGATCTCCACTAGGTACATGTGATTCATGTTTAATGTCATTATTAGGTATAATTCATCATGTTTTATGATTACCAAGAGCTAATTCACATTTTTCCGATGTTACAAGGAAAAAACACACCACGTTTCTGCTTTCGACATTTGATCCGACACTCCTTCCAACACTAGTTTCGGTACCCAATCCGACACTCCGTCCAGCACCTCTTCCTGCACAAAAACAGAGGGCGACTTGGCGGTTATGGAATTGGCAGCCAATGATGGGAGAATCAGAAACATGGGTTTTGTTCATGCTTGCCCCATCCAGCTAATGATCTCCCAACAACTCATTTTTAGTTGTTCAGCTGAGCGATTATTGGCTCGCTCTGTTTTAGTTATTAGGGCATCATTTATTGTAATTTTCCGAATTTAGAAGTGGTTCAACCCTCCTGTGGTCGACCACTTGGTCTGTAAGCTTATAAATACCGCTAGGATGGTCAGATGATTGTTAAGCAGTAGAAGCATTACTGTGATAGACAAAAATACGATTTTACTCTGTTTTGCTAATTTACATTGCCAAATTATATATGAAATGTGTTTTTGAGTTTTCATTGTGAATTCGAATTGCTAAGTTCGTGGTGTGATTTTAGGAAGTAACCACGACTTGCTAGGGGGCCCACCAATAGTCTGGTAACTGTCTTTGTGTTGTTTATGCATTTCATAATTTAGTTGTTCTCTTTATTTTCTGTACATGCATTTTTATTGTGTTAATTAGTTTGTTGTAATTTAATTGTTTTGACTCTCTTTTGCAGGTTAGAATGATGAATTGTGTTATCATGCATTGATCTTGTAGTTAGGAATGGATTTGAAAATCCCTAGACTAACCCCATGCGCAATTAGATGTTAGATTATTCTTTCTTTTATGACTTTATAGTCAAGTTTAAAACAGAGTTTTAATTAGAATAGAACATAGTTTTTATTTGGGTTTCTCTTCGACAAGGATTTGATGGATGGATAGAGTTAATTCTAGTTTTTAATTATAGCTTTCTTATCTCA
>SNQJ01S0163486.1:4813-21325 GCA_010110895.2 Picea sitchensis | reverse complement strand
TCGGTACTCGGGACTTCATTACGCAGTGAATCCCAACCTCTTGTCACTCCTATCCCCGAAATCCGATACACGGTTTCTTATACGTGATCCAACGATCCTCGACGAGCTAGATCTAATGGTCCAGATCCTTTCGGGGTTTTGGGATTCCAAACGTCGATGCGCTCTAACTCCCATTAGCCCTCCGGGCTAGACTCGTGGTTCATACGACCTCCCCTTATATGACCACAGTCATATGTCCTATCGGGGTTTCAGACTTTCCAATTCCGAAACACATATGTCCTCAGGATTCACGATTCCTCGAACACCGATTTCTCGATGGATGACTCTCCTTCTGGAACTTTCCCGAATGCGTCGATCTCGACCACGTGTCCCCAAGAATGGATGGTCCTCACCGCTTCTCACTATTTCATGATTTAAAATGCTCCGGGTGCCTTGTCTTCAGGATTCGCGAAACACTGAACCCCGATATGCCGATGGGCTCCCAATGTCGCCCACGTGTCCCAACTGACGGACGGCTCAGATCCAATCTCGGGATTTCAAAACTTGTGATTCCCCGATGACAAAGTTCTATGTCAACTCAAAACCTCGGTAGTCGATATACCGATGGGTTGCTCGATCTCCGCCACGTGTCCCCACAAACGGACGGCTCAGATCGTTCCTGGGACTTTTACCATGAAAATTCCCGACATCCTGTCATCGTGACTCACGATTTCACGAATGCCGATATCCCAATATTTCGGCATGCGAAATGCCGACGGGCTCTTTATTATCGCCACCTATCCCTTCGAGATGGACGGTCCTGACTAATTCGGGATTTCGCGTATCGCGATTTCCACACTCCTGTGCAATATCCAAAGGGCTTTAAACCCCGTGCACACTTTTCAGATCTGACGGTCACAAGGGTTCACCTTCCCTCCCGAACAGATCCTAGATCTCCTACACCACCGGTGTGGAGTCCTCTCTCTCTGTGGACTCATACCACACTGGTTCCGGTTTCATAACGCCGCTATACCTCCTGAGCTTTAAAACTTGTCAAGTAACTCCTTGACATTTTGGAGCAAACCAGGGTACAAAATTGACCTTCCAGACCCAATTTCCCTCGCATTCTCGGTCCAAAGACCGCTCCACTGGCCCATCTAGGCTCAGTTTTGAAACCTTGGCTCTGATACCAAACTGTAGCGCACCTTTTATGCTACTAAGGTTTAATCGCTCTTAAAAGAAGACTATAACACCACTTTGTACATAAGTCATACAGATGTTATTTAACCCACATGAATTTAAAACAAATTAAGACATTTAAATCTCAGAGTAAACATATGAATTACTTCCATAATCAGATAGCAATTAGCTTTTCATATTAATTCATATACATAGCAGAAAACATGATACATAAGTAGCACAGTCATGCAAAACATGATTAAAGCATAATCAGATACTTATCTTTATCAATGGTAGATTCCACCAACCAAGTGCAGGCTTTCCACGAACCTCCCATCCTTAGACAACACTGCTCATCAGCTCAGCAGTGGGTCACCCCCGAGCTGGGACTAAGCTCCACCCCCAGACAAGAAATACTGGGCTAGCTGAGGTTACAAGGAAAATAACACACAACCACAAGGAAGGAATTCTCTCCCAGGAACCTTCCACGCTCACTGCCCACAGACCCTCATTCCCCACATGCCTGTTCCACCCTAGGAGAATACACCTTCTCTGTCACCTACATAGTCGTTCGGCTGCTAATCTCCCTTGCCTTGGGTTACAGGAACAGGCCGGACCAGAAGTCTCCGGGCTCTGTGGTAGCTACAGGGTTCCTTCCAGGAGTCCTCTCCTTCCTCCGCGCACTCTCTCACCTGGAGAGAATCGCTCACAGGCCAACAACCTGTTCTACCAACCTCAATCACCTCTCTCACCTGGAGAGAGCGTTGTACCACTGGCCAACAAGACCCCACGTAGTCCAGCACTGCGTGGTCACAACAACCCACGGGGAAAATAGACACGGGCTTTCCAACAGGTTCAACAATGGCAGGTCACTTCTTATTTCCCAATCTGCCAACACAGGATAGACTCACGCTTTGGTTGTCGGGGATGCATGACAAACAATCCACGCAGGGGTCAACGCAGGTTCGAACTGTTCAGACAGGGGATGTACCGGCTATCCCGAAACAAACATAGATACACGCCTTTTCGGTTCAAAGGATGCACAAGGGTTTCTCTGCAAGAGTCAGACCAGTTCACCTTCTGGAAGTCCGAGGGTCGAATGGAGGAGGAGGAGGAGGAGGACAAGGAACCTTTCTCACGGCTCACCCTGGTCGTTTATTCGCATGCGTAAGGGTTGACACTTGTCACCCATGGAACTGCATGCGTTCCACTAGTACGCATCACCCTTGTACGTCCTCCCTTGCTAAAACTTAGGATAAAACACAAAATGCACATGTCTTTTTGGAATAATATTAAAATATTATTCCCAAGCTTAAGCGCCCTAGGCTTAGCCCCCATGCTCAAAACTTAGCCCCTTTCCCACCTTCCAGCCCCTAATTCCTTGCCCACTCTGTGGATTCTTAGTCCCCCTTCACTGATTCATCGTGGTCGGTCTGCACCTGGCGGTGTTTGTATTTTATTAAATGTTCTTCATACATACAAGTACAATAGCAGGCTCCTGGCCTTCAACACTTAGGCTCCCTGGCCTAACAAACACATAAGTCTCCAGCTTATAAGAACTTGGCTCACCATCCTATAAAACATAATCACAATTCCTTTCAAAACTTGGTTTACAACGGGGCTCAGCCTTGGGGACACTACACTAACTTCAGAGCATGGAAGACAATGATTGATTTCATCCTTGCCAAGAACAAAGTGTTGGATATCGTGAAAGGAAAGATTGTGGAACCAGAGTTTGAAGAAGGAAAAGAGAAGGAATCGTAGAATGTTGCAGTTATGAAGAAGTTCAAAGGCAATGGCATCAATTCCATGAGTATCATAGTGGATTCTATAAAAGACCACTTGATACCCTACATCTCCCATCTTGATTCGTTTAAGAAGATGTACGATGCCCTAACAAACCTCTTCTTAGTCAGAAGCATTAGACAAGTAATGATTCTGAAGAATGAGCTCCGTGACATGAAGATGAATGATTATGACACCATAAAATCATACTTTGTGAGAATATCTCAGTTGAGAGATCAACTACAAGCCATTGAAGAGATCATTTCAGAGAAGGAACTGGTAAATATAGTACTAAATGATCTTCCCAAGACATGGGATGCATTTGCCGCAAGCATGAACACAAAGAAGGAGTATCCCACATTTGAAGAACTTTGGACTTGCTATGCATAAGAAGAATCAAGGATCAGTGCAAAAGAGAAACCCCAAAAGAAAGACGATGATCAAGCCTTCACAACAATATTCAAGTATTCCAGGAACAAAAGGAAGTTTGGTTCAAGGAAGAAGTCAAATCAAGAGAAAGATATGTCAGAAATAGAATTCTTCAAGAATCATTGTCCCGAGATAAAGAAAAGGGAGGAGATACACGAAGCATCAGTTGGCGAAGAAAGGGAATCCTCAAGGAAGACTAAGCAGGATGAAACAAACTTCTTCTTCTAAGACAAGGTAACAATACTCTTCATAGTTCTTGTACATACCATGTTTACATAGTTTCTGTACATATTTTCATATCTATAAGATGTTCAAAGAAAATCTATACCTATGGAAGAACAACAAGATAAGGATTTCTATCACAACAAACTACAATACACATGAAAGGATGAAGTACATCAACAACCACTGACAACAATTCATGTGGAAGCTATTACATAAGTAACAACTACAAGATACGTTGAAATTAGAATCAATATTGAAGAAACCTAGAAGAAGTAAAGACAAAAATAAGTCAGCAATCAAGAGGAAATTGGAAACAGATTTGTGACACTTTGCAGAAGGCAATAAGGATGCATATGGAAGCGTGGACTCTCCTAGATGGAGGGAGTCGATTATATATTTCTAGAAGAAGAGCATGCATTCATGCATGAAGCAAGGATTAGGAGGGAGCTAATCCTAAATTATATGATCCATTGAAGATGTTGAAGTATATATCCATGGAAGCAACCATGAAAAACATCACATGTTGAGTTTGACTTTAGAAGAAATCTGCTTCGAAAAGAAGCCTTAAAATATCCCTGGTTGTCCATCCACATCCATGATCCTATGATGAAATAAAGACGTTGGAATCTATAAAAAACTCCATGGACCCAAGAGCTAAAAAGAAACATGAGGAAGAACATGAAGATTCCAAGAAAGAAAGAAAAGCCAGAACAACCAGTCATTGTATGAAGAATCACAAGACTACCAGCCTGATATGAACTCACTAAAAGAAATCAAGCAGAGTAATTGAAAGTTGTGATGAAGAACAATGTATGGAAGACTTATGAATGAAAGCATTGCGAGATCCAGAACTAGAGGTTCTCCTAGATGGAGGGAGAAGACTATGATGATTGCTTGTTCCAGTAAACTAGACATACCTTTACATGAGCCATTATATCGTTCGCAACATCCATGGGTTGGAGTTTACATCAGATGAATGCAAAGACTGTTCTCCAGAACAAATAACGTATGTAGAACAACCTCAAGGCTTTGAGGTATACCAGAAAGAGACTCTTGTTTGAAAATGGAAGAAGGTCTTGTATGGATTCAAACAACTTGGTGCAGAGCCTCCAATGCACATCAGAAGCATGGTGAAAACCCTTCTATAAAAAAGATACTATATCATAATGGTTACTCAGAAGCTTAGGATGATGGATTGTTAATCCATGACAAACCCTCATGATGGAAGAAGAAGTACCACTTGGATATGTTCCAGTTTGACCCTTGCCACGATGTTATGAGCTAGCAGGAAACAAAAGATGAATCCAACAATGATATACTATATTGATCAGATCTATATGAATCCTTCAGAGAATACCAATGTTCCAGAAAGATTAAAGTACATTGAGATCAAGCATTACACTCTCTGTGATGAAGTCCAGAAAAAAGAAAGTAGTTCTCAAATATATATCTCCACAAATGAACAAATAAGAAGACATTTTGGTAAAGCCTCTGTCCAAGATAAAAGAGTTTTTGTACTCAAGCTGGAGCTCGTGGAGACGACTTCCTTATTGAAAAAGGAAGATATGAATCCCGGGTTGGGAGGGAGCACTGATGTGTTATTGATTTATGGACAATCATTTTTCAGTTCGAAAAATGGTTCAGGATGAGCAGTTCCTTTCCAGTTCGGAAAGTGGTTTGAGATTTCTGACGGACATGAATTTTCCAGTTCGAAAAATGGTCCATATCGAATGATCATTTTCGTAATGAAAATGGTTCAATGGATTGTTGATGTCCCATAGACAATGATTCTCCTTGTGGTTAACATGGAGAATGGTCTAGGACAGTCTCTCTTCTTGACGGTCACTCTCAGTAGTGGTCAAGAAGATTGGTCCGCCTTGCCAGACAATCATTCTTTCGAAGCTCATAGTTGTGAGAAGTTTTGAAGAATGTTTTGTTTTGGAGGTTGGTGCAGGACAATCATTTCCTTAGGAAATGGTATTGACAGTCATTCCCTAGGGAAGATTCATTCTCTCCAGGTTGCACTTTGTTTCATGTCGGAGGAATGGCCTAGATAGGCGAATGGTCTAGGTTCAACGATCAGGGACAGACATTCCCTAGGACAGATTCATTCTCTCCAGGTTGCACTTTATTTAGTGCCGGAGGGATGGCCCAGATAGGTGAATGGTCCAGGCTTAGAAATCGAGACAATTATTCTTCCTTGCTTGAGAAGAATAGTCTAGATAGCTCATCATTGATGTTTTACCTTATGAGGGTAGATGCTCTTCCATATCTCATAGATGTGAGTGGAAGAATGGCCTAGATGATTCATTTTATATCATAACAATGTTTTTATGTACATGTTGATGATATGATTGTTATGGAGACTGCATGTCTCTGGACAATAAATGTATACTACTGTGGTGGATGTGTTCCACTAATTGTGACTATATGTCACTGATCAAGTATCTGTGTGCTACTTAATGTGGCAGTGTACCACTGGATTGTAGTTGTGTACCACTATGGATAGACACAATTGTGTTCTATTGAAAGAAATTGTTCTGATTACCTTGAATACTATCAGTAGTGTTGGAAATGATTATTATCTAGATGGATGATCAATCGACAAAGATTTCCCAGACGGAAAATGGTTCAGGACATTTATTCTTCTAGGACATATGTCCGGATTAGAAGAATGGATCTCATGTCACTCTGTGGAGTGAGTGACTTATCCAACATCATGTCTGATTACTCATATGGAGTATGGTTTCGAGAGATGATGTTGTTGATGACACTAATAGTGATGATGGTGCTCATGATCTAGTCATGAGATAGTCTATACGACTATGTTGATGCTATCGGGTGAATGGTATGTTTGTGCTCAAGACCATTACCTTCAAATACCTCCCTAGATAGGAGGGAATGTTGATATTATGGTAGTTGTGGGAGGTATTTACCTCCACGTGTAAACCTGAGGAGAATAGAATATTCCGCGAAGCAAGAAGAAACCCTAATTAATTGGCTAATAACCCTAGAAGACAAGTCGACTCAAGAAGATAATTTGTATTAGGTTATTAGCCACCAAGAGAAGAAGTCGGCTAAATGAAATATCATATACTAAGTAAATAGGCACCCAAAATGAGAATTTGGCCCAGGCAGTTTGCCAGTTTTAGTATAAATATAGGAGGCCAGTCTTCATTCTGGCGGGTATTCTCAGAACTGCAGAAGTAGCACTTGTGTGCACTGCAGTTGACCAATTTGTGCGTAAGTCTGGAGGAGAGTTGTCGTTGCAGCTACTGCAACTAGCAGATTTCGATTTTGGCTTGGACTATCTCTTGGTTATGTTTTGGACTCTTTGATCAGCTCTTGTTTGGTGTGCTATCCTTGGAGAGAGAGGTGCGCTATCTTGTTTGGCTATCTAGCCTAGGGTTTTCTTCTAGAATGATTCTCTGTCAATTTTAAGGTGCTCAGGGGTGGCTTTGACCTATGGTTGGGTGACAATAGTGATATTGTCTATGGTTAAACGAACACATCCATCATATTCTAACAAGTTTCAACCATATCCTTGGTGTGTCATTTCAACCCTTTTTAAAACTATCCTAGCTTGCAAAAGATGAAACAACTACTTTTATAATGGAAATATGCCATGGGAGCCCCTAACATAGCTACAAGAAAACCCAAAACAAAACCAAAGAACTTACACTTTCAAGGAGGGCATGAGCTCAATAGAGGAGAAGGAGGGCTCCCCTTTTCAAGGAGGGCATGAGCTCAATGGAGGAGAAGGAGGGCTCCCCCTTTTCGCCCAGTTGTGTGCTCTACTACATGTTCGAAACATCTAGAACCAAAGCAAAGAAAAATACTACCCGAATAGCAATTAGAGAGGACACTTGTCCCTTGAATTTAACTCATAATGATTCGCACAAGCTGAAGGGGGTAGAGCATAATAGTATGTTTCCAATTCATAAATGTTGGAAAAATATTGGAGAATCTATTAGTTCAGATTGTGTTTGTATTTAGGACTTAGATCCTATTTCCTAGGAGTTTGTTCTTTATATTCATGACTAATTAATATGAAGAATGTGGCATTGCTTAAGCTATCTACAGATATAGCCTGCATCACCTATGAATGCATTACCTGAAGATATGGTCTCATTTCCATTTTCTAAGTTGGTATCAGAGCTTGGAGGAGGAGTCTGATTGTGCACCTTCTTGGAAGAGGAAGGAAGAGGAGTCTGGTGAACCCGATGATTTAAAGGAAGGAAGAGGAGTCTGGTGAACCCGATGATTTAAGATGAATTCAGTTGCAAGCTGTGGAAAGTTCCTTGTCCACTGTCACCACCGTGTTGTGACAGGTGAAGGAGTCGCAATGTGGAGGAGACTGCGAGCCTGGTTGGAGAGCCACCGAGCTTGAATATTGTTGCCTTTATGAGAAGAATCTGTTGCGTATGATTGTAGCATGGACGGGCGAGGTCCGTTGCTGTCGATCATGCCGGTGGATTCATCGATCATATATTGAGGGGTCCTGGCTTCCATATTGAATGAGTGACGTTTAGTTGCAGGCCAAGGATCCAGTCAAATATTGTTTTTGTAATTGTTATTTTTATGGGATGTCGTGTTAGGTACAAGATTCAATGCTGGCTCCTTCTATCTGAAAACGATCATTAACCTGCGATTTCGCTTATGGATGACGTCTGACTATGCGATTCCGCTTATGGACGACATATGACTGTGAGAACGTAAATTTTTGAGGTGGTTTGAAGTTCGAGTCTCCGGGATTTATTTTCAAAAAGGACTGTGACTGTCCTTCGCATAGGAGATTGCATTGCAGTTTTCTTTCGTATTTCTGAGATAGCAGTGAGATCCATTTGAATATAACTTCTTGTGTGGTGATTTGCATGAGTGTGTTGCTGCTTATTTATAGCAAAGAAGGAACTATGATCTGTGTATTGAAATCATTGTTGCGTACTGCTCATATTGTGCCTGCAGAGAAGAAATCCCCCAGTTATCTCCTGTGAAGCTCGTTGTGTAGAGCGTGACACGCTACTTTGGTGAGAGTCGCCCGAAAGTTGATATAGCTTCCCTTGGAGAGTTTTTTGTTAAATCTGCTACATGGAGCGTAAGACGTTTCTTTCGCCACTGGAGAAAGAGCGCCCTTTGTGGAACGTTGGGTGAAGAAATATTGATGTTGCGCCATTAAGGATGCAAAGGCCAAGAGGTAGGCACCTTCCACTGGTCCACCCAGTTCCACTTTAAGGGTAGATATGATGCGTAAGGATTCCCCACTCAATCCATTTGTGGAAGCTCGCAACCTTTCAAATGATGAACGACTCCGTCGAGCTATACAACGAAGTCACAACAAGCTGCGTAGATTCCAAAATGTCGGTGTCCACCATTCAACAACGAGTTACTACAATCTAGTTAACTATCAGCACTATGAATTTTTCATGCATCTAGGGATAGGATTGCGGGTTCCATTAAATTTGCATTTCATTCTCGACACTGGCAATGATTTGATCTAGACGCAATGGAAATATTGTGAAAGCAAGGCCTGATACATTCCACATGAGGATCCATTCCAATCTATAATCCCTCACATTCGTCGTTGTTTGTTGAAGAGGATGTGACGATCAATCCTTGATCTGCTCAGAGAGATCATTGCAAGGAGGTGTTATAGTGAAGTGAGGTGTACGTGCTCATTCCATCGAAGTCACACAACCTCCAATCTAAGAAAGAGAAGGAAGAAGATAAAAGGAGAATGCACCATGGGATAATTGGGATAATGAAGGAGAATCAAATAGTCACAGAAAGATTTGAAACATATGAGAAGAAAGAATCAAAGGGTAAGAGAAGCAAAACACATACTTGACAAGAAATATGTAGAATTGGACTCGATCAATGAATAATTTGATGAAATATATGAAATAGCGATGCCAAATCTGCCATTCTTCTGAGATATAAATTATGAACCTTGGGCAATTGAAATGAAAAAATTACTATGGTTAGTAGATTTATTGCATTATGCTCATGAAGATAGTGTCAATTTCTATGATAAGAGAAGATGTGAAATAGCATTACAACTTATTATATCTACTATTTTGCTTGAATTTGGCAAAGTAAATAGTAAAAATATATTTTGAGATATTATTGAAATGAAGAAGTGGAGTGAAAATGTTGAAGTTCATAAAGACGTTGTTGAAATATAACTATTAGAATTTGGGGATAATGAAATATAATATAATATAATAAGAAATTAAAATAATAATAAAACAATATAAAAAAGTTTAGAAATTAACTTTTAAGTGAGTTTGAATTAAAATTTATTTTTATAATTTATACAATATTATTTTTACATAAACATTTTTATTGATAAAAAATAAAAAATAAAATAAATTATTTTTTAATTTTTATAATTTAATAAATAAAAATAGTTAAGTGGATTAGCTATGATGTTTTTTATTTAATTAATTAAGAAACAAAATAATCACAATACATTATTTTATTTTTATTATTACAATTTTTTATTATTAATATGGTATTTTTATCTATTCCATCTATCATCAAAGAAAAAATGTTTATAATATTTTGTTTCATTCTACTATGACATGTTGTTAAGTGTTTATCTTTGTTCTATTTTATGGGATGTTTTTATTTGATTAACTAAGAAATAAAATAATCTTAATATATCTTAGTAACATAAATAAAATTGAAAAGAAATATATGTATGTTAACTTTGTGCAACTTTGTTATGTGATGTAAAGTTAGATTGGATAAAATATTTGATATGCAAATTTATTATGTGATAAAAGGGTTTGATGCTTTCCTATATGTTTTATGAATCCAATGATATAAGGAGGTGTACATGTCCTTACCCCTTTGGGTTTGAACTTGAGACCTCATAAAAAGTGAGGAGTTTAGTATTGCATGTTTTAGAAAGTCCAAGGGAACTTAGAGCACATAAAGCCCTAACGAGAAGCATTAAATGATAGTGATCTCTCTAAATTTTAGAGGAGTGGGGGGTGCTCCAAAATATTTATCCCTCAAAAGACTGTTTGATTTGGTTAAACGAGATATAGTTATGATACAAGAAACTATGGTCGATGGAAATAAGGCGAGAGAGGTGTTCTCAATTTTTTTTTGAATCTTACTATAAGGTTTTGTAAAGAAGATCAATAAAAATTTGAAGTTGATAAATTGTTATGGGCCATATGTTGATAGATAGAGTTTCCGGAATATTATAAAAAATGATGGGTTACTAAAGGAGTCCAACCTTATTTTGGGTGGAAATACTTCTATAAGTGATCTGCTAGCATCTTATTTCAATCATATGATTCAAGGATAAGGTTTAATAGATGTAAAACTTGTAAATATTTTTCCTACTTGGAGGAATGGTAGGGGAACTCAAGATTATGTAAAAAAAAGATTAGACCGATTTTTAAATAGTGAATTGTTAGTGGATTCAGGGCTCAAGTTTAGAACCTGGGTGTTTAATTTCAAGTTATCATATCATATGCCAGTGGTCTTCCAAGTAGAACCATATCAACAAAAACAAAAGATCTCTTTCAAATTCAATTCAGTGTGGTTAAAAGACCTGAAATTTTCTTTACTATTGTGATCAAATTGGCATAATATGGAGGAGTTTTATTCTATTTCTCCAATGGTAAACATAGTCTCAAATCTTAAATCCTTGAAGTCATTGGTTATAAAGTGGGAAAGAAACAAGAAATTAAAATTTGAAGAAGAACTAGTACAACTTGAAGTAGACCTGGATATCCTTTACTCTATTTTTCCTTGGGTATTGTGGGAGATGATGAAAGGGAGATTGTGATAGAGAAAGAAGGGAGGAAAATGGAACTATTAAAACAAGAAGAGGAGACTTGGAGACAAAAAAGAAGAATTACTTCGTTGAATTTTGGGGATAAAAATACTAAGTTCTTTCATGCCTATGCCAACTTCAGGAAGAAAAAAAATATAAAATGGGAAATCCGAAAGATGGATGGTTCGGTGGCATCTGAGAAGAAAGACTCGTAAAATGAAGTTGTTACATACTTTGACAAAATGTTTAAAGATCATGAGAATCTTTCTATTATAAAGAAATTGGAAGTGATCCATACTTACCCTAGACTCTCTTTAGTGGAAGAAGGGAACAATATTGTTGCACCGGTCATATTATCCGAGGTATTATCCACTTTGAAAGGATTTTTTGATTCAAAAATTCCTAGGCCTGATTGTTGGATAGTTGAATTCTTCTTGGAATATTTTGATCTTATGGGATAGAATATTTTGGATGCACTGGAGGAATCAAGAGTTAAGGGGAAAATTATAGGGTCACTAAATTCCACTTTTGTAGAACTTATTCCTAAAAGTGATAAACCTGAATCTTTTGATGGATTTAGACCCATCTCTTTGTGTAAGTCGGTGTATAAGGTTATTTCAAAAATTCTTGCAGTCAGAATCAAATCTTTTCTATGAAAGGTATTTCTAAGGAGAAGTTTGGGTTTTTGGAAAACAAATAGATCAATGATTCTATTGGAATATCTCAAGAGACTCTACATAATATAACGACAAATAAATCTAAAGATTTGATTTTAAAACTAGATATGATGAAATCTTACAATAGGGTTGATTTGAGTTTTTTTAAGACTTTTCCTTCTGTAGATTGGGATCTGTTTGGAAGCTACTGACTGGATAATGGGGTGTGTTAGTTCAACAAATTTATCAGTGTTAATCAACATAAACCCTTTTGGTTTTTTTAGAAGTTCTAGAGGATTGAGACAAAGTTGTCCCCTTTCTCCTTTATTGTTCATAATTATAGTGGAAGGGCTTAGCAGAATACTAAAGACGCTTGTTGAAGAAGGAAAAATACAAGGAGTTGTAGTAGTGAAAGGGATTATAATTAAACATATATTTTTTGTATATGATATTATTCTTTTTGGTAGAGGATCTTTGACAAAAAGGGGCATGTTTAAGGAGGTGCCTGATTTGTTTAGCAATGCAACTGGAATGGCTTACAATGCTCACAAATCACAATTTTCGGAAGCAAGATGGTCTAGAGAGGAGATAATAATTTTGAAATAATTACTACCCTTTGAGGTAAAACCATTAGATAAGGGTTTTAAATACTTTAGGTTTTTTACACAACCGAATTGGTTTCTTATTAATGATTGGAGGTGGCTACTTAAAAAAGTGGAACAAAAAATTTCCAATTGGTGTCATAGATGGATTACTTTGGGAGGGAGGTATATATTGGTAAATTCAGTATTGGAAAGCATTTTTGTGCATTGGTTGTCTTTGGAAAAGATTTGCAAAATTATTTTGAATAGGATTAGAAGGTGAATATTTAGTTTTCTATGGTCGGGAAAAAAATAAATAGAAAGCTCCATTTGGTAAATTGAGACAGGATTTCAAAACCTAAGAAGATTGGATGATGGGGTTTTAAAAATATTTTATGTTTTGGTAAATATCTGACTACAAAAATCTTGTAGAGATGTCTATTTGGCACTGGGTTGTGGCACAAAGTGATTCTTAAAAAATACTTAAAAAGACATGTTGTGATTGAATGCCTTAGAAAAGGGAGATTAAATGTGAAAGGTATGTCAAATTCTTGGAAATCACTTATTGATTCTTTGCCTATTATCACTGATTGGTTAGCTTGGAAGCTTGGAAATGGAAAGGAAATAAGGGTTGGTTCTGATCCGATGATAGGATCTCATTCTTATTACAAATTATGTGAGAGTTTGGTTTCCACACTACACACAAAAGGTATTTTCAATCTGGATGAGGTAGCTTCTTTTGACATTGGATTTGCACATGGTTTTAATTGGAAAAATGCATATTCTCTAGATCTTATAGGTGAAAAAAATTGGAATGAGAGAATTATGTGAGGGGACTAAAACACTCTGGTTTGGTCTTATCTGATGTAAGAGATAAAGTTGTTTGGATTTGGGATAATAAAGTAAGGAAAGTTTATGAAAAACAAGCATATGAGGTGCAATTTTAAAAAAAAATAGATGTTGATCTAAAGGATTGGATGATTGATATTTGGAATTGGAATATCCCCTTATAGATTAAATTATTTTTTTGGTTGATGATAGAAAATAGAATTCTAACATGGGATAATCGAATAAAAAGAGGTTTTGTTGGTCCTAGTAGATGTTTTCTTTGCAGTGAAGGGGACGAAACAATAAATCATTTAATGGTAAAATTCCCTTTCACAAGAGATGTCTGGAATTATCTTTTTAAAGTTCTTAAGTTTCAAATAATTTGGGATTGCATACATCTTAGTGAAAGTTTTCATAAATGGAGTAAGACAAAGGAAAATTGGTTGGAATTACCTTGTTTTATATGTTGGGAAATTTGGAGGCACAGAAACTTGATTATTTTCTAGAATCAACGTTTATCTCTTCTTAAGGTAGTTAATCGAGTTTTACAAGGATTGGGTGAATATAACAAAACTTATGTTGTCCATACACAAAGAGTAGTTCGTCCTCCCTTGCTGGAAAGGAATTAGGTTGTTGGTTTCTTTGATGGTGCTTCTCAAAATGGAGGTGAAAAGTGTGGTGCAGGAGTTGTGTTAAAATATCCAGAAGGGGAATATATAGTATTAAAATGAATTGTGGTACGGGAACAAATACTAGAGGGGAACTCTTGGCACTGTGGAGTCTTTTGTTTTTTTCTCTTCATAAACATGTTACTTGTCTACAGTTGATTGGATATTCCAAAGTAATTGTTCACTGGTTTTCATATAAAAGTAATTTGTAGGGGATTTATTTACAACCTTGGATGATTAGAATCCAACAAATGAGTGGAAGCTTCTAGAATTTAAAAATTCAACACATATACATGGAATTCAATAGGGAAGCAGAGCAACTATCAAAGCGGGATTTTCTTATTGAGGAAGTTTATTTATATTTTTCCAAAGGATTTGGGGATCAAGTTGAAAGTTATGAAATAATGTTTGAATTTTAAATTCAGAGTACATTAAGTGATGATCGGTAATTGTATTAGAACAGTAAATTTTTTGGAATTTTGTTTTTTTGTAAGAAGTTTATGTGATAAAGACAATTAAAGACAGGAAAGTATGGAGTGTAAAAGGACATCAAGGTTACTAATCTTTGGGAAGATGTTTGTAAAGTTTATTTTATATTTCTAATATTAGATATTTTTCCTTTGTGAAAAAAAAGGTGCAAAGATTAATAAATTGTGTTAGAATAAAATGTGAATGGAACCATACATGAAAAGTAGCAAAAATGAGAAATAATGAGTTTCTTGAACAAAATGTGTAGAAAACGCCTTTGAAATCTCAAAATTTGTTTTTAATTGATTTATTTGAATATATAGCTAATTGAGATTGGTATTAATAGAGTCAATGGTTAAGAACATGTCCTTGTTCTACAAAAGAGAGGGTCTCATACACTTTCATATATCATTGGATTCATAAAACCTAAAGGAAAACATGAAATCTTTTATCCAATCTAACTCTATATCACATAATAAAATTACACATCAAATATTTTATCCAATGACTTTATATCACATAACAAAGTTGCACAATTTTAACATACAAATGTTTCTCTTCAATTTTATTTATGTTACTATGATATATTGCAATTATTTTATTTCTTAATTAATCAAATAAAAAACATCTCATAAAATGGAACATAGATAAATACTTAACAACATGTCATAGTAGAATGAAACAAAGTATTATAAACATTTTTTCTTCAATAATAAATGGAATATATAAAAATACCATATTAAACAATTCATAAAATGAAAGAAAGGTAAACACTTAACAATATGTCATAGTAGAATGAAACAAGTATAAACATTTTTTTTTTCAATGCTAAATTAAATATATAAAAATACCATATTAAACAATTCATAACTTGAAATAATTAAATAATATGTTGAAAATGTTTATATCTCTTAAATTATAAAAATTATAAAAACATTGTATTTTCTTTATTAATTTTTTACTACTAAAATATTTTTTTATGTAGAAATAATATTTTATAAATTATAAAAAGTAAATCATAATCCAAATTAATAATAATAAAAACAAAATAATACATTTTGAGTATTTCACAATAAAATAAAAATAATAAAAATAATAAGATGAAAAAATAATGGAAAATACTCTATTATTATATTATATTATGTTAGGTTAAATAATCAATTAAACCAACACATAACCACTACATAAATCACAATATATGTGAAACTCTAATATGAAATTCTAATGAAATTAACCTTAATCTTGATTCATATTTCCTATATGTGAAACTCAATTACACTCTCTTAGGAGTAAACTCATCAACCTAGTAAATCAAGGAAAGTTAGTTTCCTTTTTTTCATTATTTCATTATTATATTTTCCTTAATTTTTAGGGGTAGTGAGGTGTTTTTTTAGAAAGGGAAATGTAGGCATACAATTTTGTTAGTCTTTGAATTTATAATGGATTCACATTGCTCATGTAATGGAATATGTAAAATATTGGGAGATAAATTATAAAAAGAGGGTAATTTCAATCCATGAGGTTCATTTAGTGAACTTATGATATAATATATTCATTTGTATGATATTAAAGAATACACTTTTTCCTTTTTGTCTTTCAAAAATATTTTTTAACTTCTTTCAAATACACCTTTCCAATTAGAAATTCCCCAATTTTTCACTAGGTATCTTAGATATACATTTTTTTATGTCCTTTTTTTTTTAACATTAACGGATAAATGTTTATATTAAAAAAGGGAGTTGAGACAAAGCTAAACAATGAGAACAAATTACAGTTTTTAGGGCAAGGCCATAGAGCTAAAATGCAAAATTGAACAAATTTTTCCTAGAGGTACCAACTTCCCTTTGTACTTTACTTTATTTGTACTTTACTTTATAGTGGTAGGTGTATTTTTATACAAATTGTTCGAGTACACTAACTAT